>BSBK01012607.1:0-145000 GCA_027943335.1 Chamaecyparis obtusa
TGTACGTATACGTACATACATACGTATATACATACATACATGTATAGATACATATATATATATATATATATATATATATATATATATATATATATATATATATATATATATATATATATAAAATAATAATGCATAACATACAATCATAGAACCTATACCAATCAATGATTTATGATCAAATGATAGTGTAGAGTATACAAATATTATCAATTGAAACTCAATATATCCTCTCTGTCTAGATTTGAGAATAATCCACCTCTGTTCAATATATAAACAAAATTGAAGATTTAGAAATCAAAACTTATATCAAACTGATTCTCTTAACTAATGTCACGTGTCATGCCTTTCAATTGCATAAAAAAATTACAAGTCCTTATCATAAAAAAATAATAATATCTCTATTAGAACTCTTAAAACTTTATACATTTATTTTTGTGATATAATCTATGATTATTCTAATCAAACAAAATAACTATTTATATAAAGTGTATATCTTTCTCCAATGTTCACTTTCATGTGAATTGCATCAATAAATAAATGTTATACTAATATGTATTTTAATTAGAAAATAATGAAGATATTAATCTTAATCATTCTCTTATTTGTCATGTTACCATATTTGGCCAATGAAATATCTTCTCAAGATACAACATGTATTTTTTTCTATGAATGCATCAATGCTCGAAAACTGTACCATAGACATAACCATATAAAACTGTAACAAGACATAACAAAGTGCACTATGGAACATGACGATCGTAAAATAAACATAATGGCATGGATGTATGAACCAAAACACCGAACCCTTGACTAGGATTTTAAGACCAAACACAAAATGCACATAATTTGCTTCAAATGTAATACTATCAATGTCACATAGCATTAACAAAGAATGCATGTCGAATGACGAAAGAAATAAAAAATTTATATTGATACAATAGACAAACACCATAATACATCTGTTTAACCGAGACAAACTTTTTAATGGTTTAGAATGAATGATCTTAAAATTAAACACATACTATAATGATAACTGATGAAAGCATACTACAACCCTGTGACTAGGATTAAATGAAAGCACACAACTTGAATGCAATGTGCACAATGATTGTCATACCATTGGTATGACATTCAATACACTAATTCATTCATATGTAAATGAAAAACTTAACCAGAATCAAAACCCCTTTTAAAATATAGGTCGCGAGATCAAAAACTCTCTATACAACGTAACTAGAAAGAACTGAAACACCCATGACTATATCCATTTAAAAAATATAATGATTTGTTCTATAAACGAAATCATACATCTTAAATGAAGACATTAATGAACATTAAACAAAGGTCAAAATGATAAAACCTGTGAGTCACCATGTGGCAAAAACTTCCCTAATATCTCGGTGATTTCTCTACTTTGCACCTCTTCCAAATACTATCAAAACCTCTTATAAATGTCTTAACCTCCTTTACATTGTGCCGCCTCCAAAAATAAGTTACATTCTGTAACTACAAACTACCATTACTATCATGCCCTAACATGGGCAGTGATGCCCTAGATCAATAGAGTTAAGTTTTTGCATATCAATTCCACATTGTTTGAACGCTATGAGAGAATTGAAATGGTGTAACTAAACATCTTTTTAGTTTTTATTTTAACAAAAATAATTAATGCCCATTAATATTGATAGAGGTGGCATTTTTCACACTTTTAATCAAGATAAAAAACCTGCATAATGGTGGATGGCTAAGGGGCAACCAGAAGCCCTTCCTAATAGCACAACTTACACTGAGGCCATGGTCACAACATTGACCAATGCTTTAAAAATTATAACACCTAAAACTTCATACCGAGATCCTAATATGAATCAATCAAAACTATATGATATCACTACATATGATCAAACTGATAATTATGATTACGATGCCAATAAAGATTATCAATATAATTGATGCCAAGCCAATATAACTAAAACTGATACAATGCAAACATGTTGTGACATGTAAGAGATGGAGATATGATATTGCCAACATAGTCAGTATGTTTGGTAACAAGGACAAAACATAGAGGTTAGAGCAACAATTTTGTTATTCCATTTCAATTTTTCTTTTTCTTCTTTGGTACTAATTTAAATTGCAATTTTTAATTTCCTTTGAATATGCTCCAGCTTTCATAAGAGCATAAATCTAAAATCTAATTTATATTGCAATTTTTAATTTCCTGTGAATATGCTCTGGCTTTCATAAGAGCATAAATGAAACAATATTTTTTTATAATTGAAATTGATTTAAATGTTCATTTAAAAACTACCATGCAATTTTAATTCAAAAACTATAAAATTTAGTAGTGTAATTGTCAAGATTATGAGCTGATTGTAGGCATTACATCATCATAAATTACAATTATACATCATATTATTGAAGGAATGGACATTGAACAAACATTCAAATGCATGGACTATGTAACTCGGTTCCTCAATGTAAAAAAAAGGACAAATAAATGTTTTAGAGGATGGTGTTGAAGCACTCTAAGCTTGCTAGAAGAATATTGATACCCCATGTGTTTTTGGCATTTTGTCAAAGGTTTTGACACTTAAATCTGTGGTTTATGTGTTATTTTGTTATTCCATTTCATTTTCTCCATTATCTCTTAAGAACTAATTTATTGTGCAATATTTAATTATTTGTGGATATGCTTCGACTTTCACGAGAGCATAAATAAAACAATATCTCTTCTAATTGAATTTGATTTAAATGTTCATTTAAAAATTACCATACAGTTTTAATTCACTAAATCTAAAATTTAATACTGTAATTGTCAAGATTATGGGCCAACTGTAGGTGTTACATCATCATAAATTACAATGGTACAACATATTTTTGAAGGAATGGACATTAAACAAACATTCAAATGGACAGACTATGTAAATTGGGTCCTCAATGTAAAAAAAATGAGAGTTGGGGTTCAAATAAATGTTTTAGAGGACTGTGTGGAAGCACTCCAAGCTTGCAGGAAGAATACTAATACCCCATATGTGTGTTTTTAGCATTTTGTTAAAGCTTTTGACATTTAAATCTGTGTTTTATGTATTATTTTGTTATTTCATTTTATTTTCTCTGTTATTTTTTAAAACTAATTTATAGTACAATATTTAATTTTGTGTGATATGCTTGGGCTTTCACAAGATCATAAATAAAATAATATCTCTTATATTTTAATTTGATTTAAATATTCATTTAAAAATTACCACACAGTTTTAATTCACAAACTCTAAAATTCAATAGCGTAATTGTCAAGATTATGGGCCAACTGTAGGTGTTACATCATCATAAATTGCAATGGTACAACAGATTATTGAAAGAATGGACATCAAACAAACATTCAAATGGACGGACTATGTAATCGGGCCTTCAATGTAAAGAAATGAGGGTTGAGGTTCAAATAAATGTTTTAGAGGATGGTGTGGAAGCTGTTGAAGCCGTTTGTTTTTGGTGTTTTGTCAAATGTCTTGACACGTAAATCTGTGTTTTATGTATTGTTTTGTTATTCCTTTTCATTTTCTCCATTACTTCTTTGGAACTAATTTATACTGCAATTTTTAATTTTTTTGTGGATTCGGTTTTCACAAGAACATAAGCCAAACAATATCTCTTATCATTGAATTTGATTTAAATGTTCATTTAGAAATTACCACACAGTTTTAATTCACAAACTCTAAAATTCAGTAGTATAATTGTCAAGATTATCGGCCGACTGTAGACGTTACATCATCATAAATTACAATGGTACAACATATTATTGAAGGAATGGACATACCGACTATGTAAATCGGGTCCTCGATGTAAAACAATGAGAGTTGAGCTTCGAATAAATGTTTTAGAGGACAGTGTGGAAGCACTCCAAGCTCGCTGGAACAAATCTAGAAGCTGGAATAAATCTAGAACTTACACTGTTCGATTGTTAGCTCTCCCTCGGCTAAAAGACAGGGATCTCAAATATTTTGAATTCCCGTATATTCTTTGTAGAACATACAAAACTCGTGGGCCTGGCGTCAAAAATATCAGCTGCCCTGCATGTGATTCTAAAAAGGACATTTTCCATGCTTAGTATAATTTTTAATTGGTCGTGTGTAAAACATACAAAACGCGTGGGAGTGGCGTCAAATATATTAGCTGCCATGCATGTGATTCTAAAAAGGACATTATCCAACTCTTATTATTATTCAACTGCTGAGCATTGTTTTTGTACGGTTGTGTGTAAAACATACGAATTGCGTGGAAGTGGCATTAAAAACGTCATCACTGCGTAGGATTAAAAAATGGATATTGTCGCGCTGTAATTATTGAACTGTAAACGTAGCAAATTTTATGGTAGCATTTATAGAAGCTTTGTTTCGTCAAATATAAGTATTGGAAAGCGGAGCTTTGGTGGTTTGAGGATAACTGCGGAGATCATTTGAGCTGTGGAAGCTTACATCTTTTGAATACCTGCGATTGCCAAAGATTTAAATTGGAGCTCCATCGTTTACTCTGTCGTAACTAGGTACACTCCAATTTCTTTCTCAGTACAGACTGTTATGACATAAACTTCTTCCACTTTCAACAAATAATTATGTCTGTACTTATTAGTTTCCATTGGCTTTTGCCCTCTAATAAATGTCCCTAGATTCCAATGGTAAGAACTTTTTGAAGGATATTTTGGAATCCGTTTTTATTACCCCTTTACTTTATGAATGAGTTCACCACAAACTTCATTGGATTTTACCTGTTAGTTTCAAACTCATTTTTTTAGCCAAGTATAAATTTAGTTGACCTAATGGGGAAAACCTTGCTCTTAATGTTAGAGTTTGCAAGTTCTATAATAATATTTTCAATTAACTGTTTGGTTGCGAATACTGACCGTTTATCTTCGCATTCGCTCTTTTGTGTGTGTTTCTTCTCCTACTGTCCCTTCGATTTAATTGACTGGTTCAACAAGACATTAAGATGTTTAATGAAAATTTTATGTATTGCGGTTATTATCATACAAGGATATAAAAAACACCCAAATTTCATGAATATGGTGAATTGATTCGTGAATCATGTAACTTTGTTTTTTTTTCGGTTGATTTTAAGCATTTGATGTAATTTGGAGATGTATCATGAAAATTTGTGACTTTTATCATATAGGAATTTTAAAAACACCTATTTTTTTCATAAATATAGTAAATTGATTGATGAATTATATAATTTTGTTTTTGATAAAAGCAACAGTAAGAGAGTGCTGATCTGTGGTACAATGACAACATCTAGATGTAAGTTAACAGCAAATTAATGACAAATAGAGTAGCAGGCAATTAACAATATTCACCAGTTTATTTCTATCAAAAATCCTAACAAAAGAACTAAAGCACCAACAACGAATATCCACAGTCATAACAGTAATGAAAAAAACCAAGATCAGAGCACTAGAATTAAAAAGGTTTTTATCATAACATGCAAGGTAGAAGGATCTTATCATAAACTTAGAAAATAAACTATAGTCTAAAGAGAAAACATAGCCCAGCGGGCTAGATAGAGCATCTCAAAAAAACCCAACCCTAACCGGGTTCAGTTTCCTTTCTATAGATGTTTGGATAGAAGCACATCCACCCACTCCTCTTGCAAGAACTTGAAAAGTTCCCTAGGGTCTTCTTCCTTAGCAATTTGTCCATCAGAGGCCTTCTCATTCAACATACAAAGGGTGGTGGAGGAGGCATACATTATCTCGAGCACAAACTTGGTCACATCTGCTAGTCTCTTGTTTATAGTTTCTAGGTCCACCTTTAAATGGGCCATAGTGCATTCTAGCTAAGCAATTTGGAACTTAAATTTGCCAACCAGCCCAGAACTAGTGTAAACCACATCCACATTGGTCTCCTTGGGCATGTCCGCCTCCTCCATGACAGTGTGTCCAATGTTATCTTTCTCTTCCGTGGGTTTTTGGGTATCATTAGCTTCGTCCTAGCTGTCAGAGTTGACAATGAGCTCCTCTTGTTCCATAATATTATTGATGGCTTTTTTCCCCTGTCCTTAGCAATACAGTTAGAACGACGGATTTGGCCTTACTGGGGGTCCACATCCTAAGAGTTGTCAAGATTGAGGATGATCCTCCTACCCTTTTTTTAGGTCGGTAGGTCTCTGGGGTGTGATCACATTTCAAACCCCACGGGGAATCAAGGGTAGGGTGATTCTCAGAGGACTTAGGACTCATAGGGGGGATGAATTATAAAGACCTTTAGACCCAGAAGGACTAGAAAGGCATTTGTCCAAAGAGACTGAAGGTAAAGGATGGGGTTGTTGTATAGCTTTAGAGACAATATACACGGTGGGAGGAGGGCAAAGGGCTCTATGAAAGTTGTAGAGTCTCAACATAAGGCCTTGGTGGAGGATAATACGTTTTTTCCCCGCATTCTTGGCTTCAAAAACATCAGCTACATTACTTTCCATAAAGTGTAATGAAAAAAATGGAAAGGAAATCAAATCTTTACACCTAAGATGATTGAGAAATGGCAAATGGTAGTAGTAGAAAACCCCAAAGCTTCCTTCTAGAATGAAGTATATAATTTAATAATCTTGCACATTTTTGACCAAAAATATGGGAGATCCTTAGTGCTATAGTTGCCATGCTTAGGGACAAGGGTCTCCTCAAGCCTTCGAAAGAATTGAGAAAGCTCTGTCTTAGCAAGTTTTTTACTGGCCTTTTTCCATTTCCTTTCCACGGTGGCAAGGTCAGTGGCCTTACCAATGACATCCTCGTTAATCTCAAACAAAATGCCATTCATCGAAACAAGCCTGGAGAGCATCTCATCATGACTAGTCATACTCTCCATGTAGGGAAAGATGCCTCCCTCTTTATAGAAATACATGACCATTGGGTCTGAAGTAAACTCTTCATCAATTTTGTCAAGATCCATTATATGGAAATCACCACCCATCACAGAGGAAGCTAAAAACCCCAGAAAATAACCTAGAAAAGGCACACACTAGGTGAAGAAACCACAATCCTTAGGGAAATTTTTGTAACACACCCAAAAAATATTTTGATAACTCCAATAGAAGACCTTTTTACCAAAGTAACTCAAGTTAAAAGTTGAAGAGTAAATAGTTTTCACACAAGAAAAATTGATATGAGGCCCAAAAGAAATTGTCGAGCTCATAATTAGCAACTTGAATGAGGTAATAAATGAAAATCCCTACCATAATCTTCACTGGTACCACCAGGGGATCAAACACGTGAGAGTTACACATAGAAGTGTAACAAAACTCATAAAACTTAGCTCCAGATCTATGCCAATTTGTCTTATAATGAATATATCAGCCAAACCTCATACCAGAATGCTCGTAATTCAAATTTTTGGGGCTAATGTCATGTCGAGTACTAACCCAATTTAATAGCACAAAATCCCCATAAATCACCATGTGGCCCTTGAAATCAAAGCCAACACAAGTGGCGGTAAGGAGGGAGAAAACCGTAGTGGCCCACCACTCAAAAAGACAAATTTGAAACATCACTATGGTTATTGTTTTTATCTCTCAATTCCCACTGAAGCAAGTCTTGAGTATGCTTAGAGAGAAGACTAACATCCCTCCAACAATGAAGGCCATCATATCGTAAACCAGCAACAACCAAAGAGTCCACAATGAAGTTCCCTTCTTTATAAGTATGTCTTATAGAAAACCCATCCATTCTATCAAGGAGTCCCCAAATGTGAGTAAGGATAGAATTCACTTTCCACCCTACCTTGGAGGTCCCTTGAACCACTTCAACAATGATTTTAGAATCAAACTCAATCTTAAGAAATCTACAACCAATGTTGGAGGCAACCTTAAGTCCCCAAAAGAGGGGCATACCTTCCGCCTAGCTAATAGTTTTGATCATGGACTGGGCTCGAGAAAGTAGAAACAACATTTCCCAAGGTGTCACGAATGATACCACCACCCACCTATTTCCGCCTAGAGGAAGCCCCATCAAAATTAAGCTTAAACCAGTGGGGTTTGGGGAGGGGACCATTTAGTAGCTTCATAGATGAGGAGTTTAGAATTGTCATGCCTATGAAAGCCATAATCAATTTTCCAAGTCTTGGCTAAATGCAAGTCGTCATCCGAGGGTGGATGGTTCAGGATTTTCCAACGGGAACTCAATAATTTCTCTTGTAGCAACTTGAAACTATTATAGTAGACAACATCATGGGATAGCTCCTTTTCCCAAAAAAATTTTGTTATTACACTCCTTCCAGATACATCAACAAAATATGGGTAGTATTTGGAGGCATAGGAGCCTTAACAGTGGGTGCTAGGAAGAGGGTTGACAATCATTAGCCAGGTGTTGAACATCATGATTGAAGACCCAAACAAGGTTAGGTCTAATATTTATCAGGTGTCAGACCTCTTTGGCATAGTCACAGTGTAGGAGAGGATGATTGACGCTTTCCTCCTCCATCTTGGAAAGGCCACATCTATTGGCCAAACTGAAACCCCTCTTAGCCATATTATCAAGAGTTGGAATTTTTTGATGCAGCACAAATCACCAAAATAAATTCACCTTAGGAATGAGTTGGGAGTTCCACACTTTCCTCTAGCAAGTCAAGTCATTCACCTCCTTAATCTGAAAATTGTAAGCTGGTTTCATAGAAAAGTCTCCATTTTGAGTCTGACTCTAGATAATTCTATCTTGGAGATCCACCATGGGAATGCGATTTTTAGAAAGATGGTCCTAAAGAATTGTGGTGAGGGGAGTGAGTTTTGGCCTATCATGCAGGTAAGGCATAAAATCAATCCATTGACCCTATCTAAAATAATTTTACACCAAAGATCCCACCTAAAGAGTGAGGATGTTACAAAGGTAAAAGACAATGGAAGATCCTAGAGGATTATCTAATAACCAAGAATCCCCCTAGAACAAAATATCCTCACCATTGCCAAGTTTCCAGGTTGAGCACTTTTCCAGAGTACACTTTCTTTTAAGTATACTATTCCAAATTTTAGATCCTTGTGGGTGGCCATGTTCCATGGAAAATTTATAGAAACGGCCCCGATCCAGATATGTTTCCTTCATAATTTTTCACCAATCAAAAGAGCTAAGAACCAGAGTCCAAGTGACCTTAGACAACATGACCCAATTAAGGTTGATTATTTTCTACAACCCCAATCCACCAAGAGTCTTAGGAAGGCAGAGTTTATCCCAATAGACAAGTGAGAGTCTCTTTTTCTCCTCACATCATGACTAGAGGAAGGTGTGTTCAAGGATTTTCTCCAGTTTGTTAGTCATAACAACAAATATTTTATAAATAGAAAGGAAGTAAACTAGGATACCTTCTAGGGAAGCAGAGAATAATTGAAGCTTACTAGAACTGTTTAGGACCTCACCCTTCTAGAAAACAAGTTTTATTTGTGTCCTTTCAAGAATGGTGTTCCATAAATCATTCTTAACATATTTTATCTTGAGAGGGAGTTCCAGATAAGTTGCAGGGAGGGAGGTCTGTGTATGAGTGAATGTAACCTCAAATTCAACACACACGCAACATGATCATTACTCACATGATCGGATTACAGAAAAGAATATGAGTTATTCAATCCTAAATCCATAGTGAAGTGATCTGTTGCCTCCTATGTAGACGGGGTGTTTTCAAGATTGATCTCAGATCGAAAGGAAACAACCATAAGACCGAACTACAATCGAGGATTTTAAAGAAAAGCATATGCATGAAAAAAAATTTGCAAGTAATCTAGAATGAATGCATGTTAATCTAGAAATGAGAATGTGAGTTCTTTTTGGTATTTTCAAATAAGAATGCAACTAGATTAAGAACAAGATAAGCAAATTAATTAAATAAGAAATGCAATGTTATGCTAAAATGAACTAACTAAAATGATAACAATCAAAAGCTATGAATTACAAAGAGTGTAGTAGAATTTGGGCAAAATCTATGTGTTCTCAAAAAGTTCCCCAAAAAAATGTAGTAGAATTCCACTATAATTTCTATGCTCTCAAAAAATTCCATTTGAATGAGAAAAGAAAGCTCTTAAATAGAAAAGGAGGGGAATCTTGCATGTAACTCCTTTTGCCACATGTGGGGTGTGACTCTTCACTTCCCATTAAGGCTCTTCACTTTTTTGACAAATAAACATGGAATTATTTAATCAAAGAGTGGAATTTATGCCACATGTGAGGTGTGACTAGTTTGAATAATTAAATTCAAATAGAAAGATGTCCACTCAAATAATTAAATAATGATATTAATTCCTTTTTTGATGTGTAATTAGCTAAAGGGGTAGATTTAATTTAATTTAAAGCACTTACGACTTTAGAATTAAATTAATTTATCATAGGGATAATTTAGCTAATATAAGTCAAAGACTTTTAGGAATTAATTTAGCATTTGATTATTGCAATTTAGGGTCTTTGCAACTAACATCAAGTCAAATAGAGTCAAGTAGGAGAGAGAAAATTACCTAGTGAGATAGGACTTTGATGACATAGAATTGAAGAAATACACCAAAATTGCCTGAAATAAATAGGTGCCAATTTTGGGGTATTACATTTGCCCCTCTTTGAATTGATGTACGAATAGTGCATTGATTCAAAGAATAGTCTGAAGTGACAAATGAAAAGAATTTTTGAAGTCCAAGTTAGATTGTGAAGACAATGATCTTAGAAGAGAACTAGAATCAGGGTTAGATTGCCCCAATACCAATTGATGAAGATGCAGATTTCGGACTATCTCTAGAATCAGGGTTAGATTGCCCCAATACGAAGCTTAGCCCTTCGAGACCTGGGTTAGATTGCCCAGATAATGGTATAAAAGAGATTTCGAGAGCCATCTCCAAAATGAAGCTTGACTCCTAGGGATTAGGGTTAGATTGCCCCAATACCTAAAAGATTTTGAGAATCCTCTCCAAAATGAAGCTTGATTCTTGAGGATCCGAGTTAGATTGCTCAGATACCTAAAAGATAGATGATGAGATAAGAAGATGCGAGACACTGAGATGCCCCAAACAATGAAAACTGATGATTTAGATCAGACCGATTCAAGAATTGATTCGACAAGATTCAATGATGCAATCATCCTGTCCCCTCGGGAGTGAAATCAAAAGATGACATGTCAGAAGATGATTGACAGCAAGAGGTTGCAGATAAGGATAAGATCAAAGAAACAGAAGCTAAAGATGATCAAAAGTAGTTTGAAGTGATCCAAAGGTCCTGTTGACCAAGTTTGACCATAGTTGACCATGGTTGACCAAATTTGACTAGGTTGACTTTGATGAAAAGAGCAAAGATCTCAAGAACATGATGCAAAGATGAGGATCTGGCAGGAAAATGATGCCAAAAGGCTGACTGCACTAGCGTCCGATCCCAAAGGGTCTCAAAATTTAAAACGCAATTTCGAGCTAAGTAGAGATGTCAGATTTCAATTTCGCTCCCAAACACTTGTGCAATCATGATGAAACTGGGACTAAAGATTAGAACCTTTGATGAAGACAATCAAGAGAGCACCAAACATTATCTCAAATGCAAGCCTAAAAATGAACATGCAAGCCTAAGCTAAAGATGCAATCCTAGAATGAAAATGCAAACCCTAGGACTTGGTTGTTGGACTCACCGTATTTATCATCATAGAGCCGTTTAAGTTCAGAAAATCACAAGATGTCATACAATCCTCACTAATATCACTATCATGAGAATATGAATATGACATAAGACTTAGGTTTGTCGGAATAAGATGTAAGCATTAAGGCATAAGAAGCCAGAATGACCTGAACACCTATTCCTTTTGATCTAGAAAGTTAACATAAGCATTAGAGCATAGATTCTAGAATGACCTAAATGTTGCTTGCGATAAACACACCAAAGATTGCTCGCAGTGATGCCTACGTTCACTTAACAGGATGAGCATTTACAATTTCACCAGTAGCAGAAAGAAGTCACTCAAAAGACAAGGAGAAGAACCAACCTCACCAAAGTGTTCATATAAAAGGAGTCAAGGTACGCATGGCCATCCAATATGAGATGGAAGCTCTTATAGATGTACACCCCTCTTATATGAATTCTTTGAGTCATTGGAACTAAACTGACAAACAGAAAGAAAAGAAAAAGCAAAGCAAACAAACAAGAACTCAAAGAAAACAAAGCTCAACATGCCTCAAAGGAACACACATTTAGTTTTAGTTTTAGTTTAAGTTCATGTTCAAGTGGATTGAAGTCAATTCAGAAAGATAACGTTCGAAGTCTCAACGAGATAACAACAGTAGGCAGACATAGTGAGAATCACTGGTGATTGCTGTAAGGGATAGATCCTAAAAAGAGATCGAACGAGAGCTAGGTATCAGTAGGCAGGCATAGTGGGAACCACTGGCGACTGATACACGAGAGATTCTCAAGGAGAGAAATCTCAAAAGTAGCTAGGCATCAGCAGGCAGACACAGTGAGAACCACTGGTGACTGATGTAAGGGATAGATCCCAAAAAGAGATCGAACGAGAGCTAGGTATCAGTAGGCAGACACAGTGATAACCACTAGTGATCGATGCTCAAAAAGAGTTTCTGAAAGTGATAGGACAATGCCCCCTAGACCAGGCAGGTACCCCCAACCATGAACCAATTCCAATCTATGAAGAGTCGAGAAAAATCTCAAAGACACTGAAAGCAAAGGCATGAGCTAGCAAACCAAAGCAGGAAATGAAATAAAGTAGGAAACAAAGGAAGCAAACTAAAGTTGGAAAGCAAGCTAAAGCAAGAAACTAAGAGCCAAGCGATGCTGAGAGAAGATGCTACTTCAGGAAAACAAGAGGCACTTGTTTACCAGGTTTTCACCATCTTGGCAAAGATCCTATTTTTGCTACCATGACGCCTGTTTACTAGGTTTTCATCAATGGCACATTTTTTTCTTTCTCAATTTTTTTGCTTTTTTTTTTTTTTTTTTTGAATATTTCATTTTTTTTGTATTTTTGATCTTTTGGTTTTTTTTGTATTTTTCACATTTTCTTTTTTTCTTTTGTATTTTTGAAATTTTCTATTTTTTTGAGTATTATCAAGGTGCCTGTTTACCAGGTTTTCACCAGGATAATAGATACGTCAAAGCACCTGTTTGCCAGGTTTTCACTAAGATGATCATTTTTCTAGGACATTTTGCAATTTTTAGGATTTTTTTTTAGGATCAATAAGTATGTACATGAGCACATAGAGAATGTCAACTGTAGAACTTATTCAAATGAAGAGCGTTGATAGGCTCTTTGAGTTGCTCTCCTTCAGTGGTGGAGAGGCGGTAAGCACCAGATCCAAATGCTGCAGTAATAATGTATGGACCAAGCCAGTTTGGTTCAAACTTTCCTTTCTGGGCTCTCTGTTGCTGATTCTTGGGGTTCTCCCTCAAGACAAGGTCACCCACTTGGAATTCCCTTTGTCTGACTTTCTTGTTATATGTTTTTGACATTCTCTTTTGATATGCTCGAAGATGATCGAATGCCACCCTCCGACGTTCATCTAATAGTTCAAGCTCTTGTAACCTAGATATTCTGGTATCTTCATCAGTGATGAGGCCCTTCAAAGAGATTCGTAATGTCGAAATCTTGACCTTAATTGGCAATACTACTTCTGCCCCATAGACTAAGGCAAAAGGAGTGGCTCTCGTTGGTGTTCGGATACTTTTTCTATAAGCCCACAAAGCTAGATTAATCTGGAGATGCCAATCTCTACCAGATTTATGAACTGTTCTATGCAAAATTTTCATTATTGTCTTATTAGAAGCTTTCACTTGTCCATTACCCTGAGGATAATAGATAGATGACTAATGCTGAATGATCCTAAATTTAGTGCATAAGTCTTTTAGATCCTTGTTCTTGAACTGTCCCCCATTGTCAGTGATAATAGATGAAGGTACACCATATCAACAAATAATATAGTTCAAAATGAACCTAGCAATAGTCTTTCCATTAGCTACAGTCAGAGGGACTGCCTTGATGCATTTGGTAAAGTAATCTGTAGCAGTGACTATGAATTTATGTCCTCTTCAAGAAGAAGGATGTATTTGACCAACCAAGTCGAAAGCCCATTGTTGAAATGGCCAAAAACTAATGAGAGGACTGAGCTCTTTAGCAGGAGCATGGATTAGATTCCCATGATATTGACACTGCTTGCAAGTCTTGACATATTGGACAGCTTCTTTTTCCATATCTGGCCAGTAGTATCCAGCTCTAATAAGTTTATGAGCTAACGTCAGACCACTCAAATGAGAGCCGCAAATACCTTCATGTACCTCAGCTAACACACATTTGGACTCATCAGGTTCTAGACACCTAAGGAGAGTACCATCTAGACCTCATCTATACAAGTCACTTTCTATGAGGACATACCGTGAAGCAGTACGAATGAGGTGACGTTTCTCATTATGGGTATAGGTGTCAAAGATAATTTGGTCCCGAAGATAAGAGTAAATATGGTGGTAGCGGTATGAGTCATGTCCAATGACTGAACATATCATCTTGGATTTAGGATTTTCATAGGCAGGGTAGCATAATGTTTCCACCAGAAATTTGTGCCTGAAGTCATTTTCTAGCATTTGTAATATTGAGGCCAAAGTAGCCATAGCATCAGCCACCTTATTATCTATTCTTGGAATTTGCTGGAAGGAAATGTGTGCAAAGTATAACTTGAGATCATCCACCATTTTTTTGTAAGGTATTAGCTTGTCATCCTTTGTTTGATATACATTATTAACTTGATTAATGATCAATTGAGAATCTCCAAAGACCTTGAGCTCATCTATATGCCATTCAAGGGCTAATTTCATACCATTGATAAGAGCCTCATATTCAGCTATGTTTTTGGTGCAAGGAAACATCATTTTGTAGGCCTTAGGCAATGAATAGCATTGAGGTGTTATAAAGAGAATATCTGCACCTGATCCTTGTTGAGTGAATGATCCATCAAAGAACATGCTCCAAGACTAATGTGTGAGATGTATAATGGAGTCATCTAGAAATTCAATGCTCAAAGGCTGGTGATCATGTAGAGGAACCTCTGCCGACTGATTAGCAATCACTTGTCCCTTAATAGATTTCCTTTCCACATATTCAATATCAAACTCACTGAGGATCATGACCCATTTAGCTAATCTACCCATGAGGGCAACCTTGCTTAATACGTATTTTAGCGGATCAATTTTTTCAATAAGCTTTGTAGTGTGAGCCAACATATAATGTCACAGTTTCTGTGATGCAAACACTATAGCTAGACAAGCTTTTTCAATAGTAGAGTAGTTCATTTCATAGGACACTAATGTTCTACTGATGTAATAAATAGCCCTCTCTTTATTGTTCTAATCTTCTTGAGTTAAGAGAGCACCCAAAGATGTACTTGTGGTTGAAATATATAATATGAGAGGCTTCCCATGAATAGGAGGCATCAAAATTTGTGGATTGGCAAGATATTGTTTTATTTGACTGAATCCCTTGTCACATTCCTCGTTCCATTCATAGGTGACACCTTTATGCAGAGTTTTAGTGAACGGTTGTGACTTATCCGCTAGCTGTGAAATGAACCACTGAATGGATGGCAACCTTCCTTGTAGACCTCTCATCTGACTTATGTTCTTAGGAGGAGGCATGTCCATAATAGCTTGAACTTTTTCTGGATCAATTTCTATGCCTTTGGCTGAGATAATGTAACCCAAGAGTTTTCCAGAAGTGACTCCAAATGTACATTTCTTGGGATTAAGTCTAAGGCTAAACTATTCCATGCAATCAAGGATGGGACCCAAATCTTCAAGTTGAGTTCTTCACTGCATACTCTTGGCTAAAGTATCATCTAGATAGTCCTCCATAGTTTTATGCATCATATCATGGAAAATAGTAGTAACAGCTCTCTGATATGTTGCTCTAGCATTCTTAAGCCCAAAAGGCATAACATTCCATCAAAAAGTGCCCTAGGCACATGCGAAGGTAGTTTTTTCTTGATCTTCTACTGCAATTTTAATTTGATTATAGCCAGAGAAGCCATCCATCAAGGAGTACATCTCATATCCTGCTGTCATGTCTACTATTATATCAATATTAGGCAATGGGAAATCATCTTTTGGACATGCCTTATTGAGATCTCTAAAATCTGTACATACACAAATGGATTTATCATGTTTAGTAACTAGAACAATATTTGAAATCCATTCGGCATAATCAATTGCTCTTATGAAATCAGCTTTAAGAAGCTTTTCTAGTTCAGCTTTAACCAAAAGTGCCACATGAGGGTGCATCTTTCAAAGCTTCTGCTTAACAGGTTTGACACCTAGTGCAATGGACAAATGATGCATGATTAGATTGGAATCCAATCTAGGCATATTAGAATAACCCCATGAAAATTTTATTTTCTTGCTTTGGAAGAATCTAGTGAACTCTTCTTTTTCTTTAGCAGACAATGACTGTGCTAAATGTATAATCTGTGGAGCAGCCTCCATGCCCAAATTCACTAGTTGTGTCAGCTCAATCAAAACTGATGATCTTTCTTGAAAATGGCTTGGTAGAGTATCAAGTATCTCATCCTTGGGCGCTTCAGAGAGGTTTTCACCCTTAGATACGTCTTTTATTTTTACTATTTTTGGCTCTGATACAGCCACAATGTGGTTTTCACCATCAAAGCTCTTATTTTTTTTAAAAAATTTTTTTGACTAAGATACTTGATATCCCCCTTTGTCATGCTAACACTGTATTCATTGGTGGAAAAAATTATTGGTTCAATAGTATGGAGGTAATAGGCTAGTTCATAATCATTCTGGAACGTAAGGACTTCATTGGATGTGAGAGGGGAGTTCCAGTTTATGAGATCAGGATGGTGGAGTGAAAGGGAAGTAGTGGTTGGTTCAACTGCGTTCACGGTATAAACCTCAAAAGCACTGACAAGTAAGTCAAGACCTAGAGCGATCTCATCCAAAGGAGTGTTTGAATCCCTATGAGATCCTATGTCAGAAGCGAAAGATAAGTCGACATCTATAGCATCAAATTTGTGTGTTCTAGCACCAAACTCTTCACCTACTTCAAGGAGTCTTTCATACACATGAACAATATCTATGTCCACATCAAAAGTGGCATCAGAAAAAGAGTCGAACTCATATTCATGTGAGTCCATACTTGATGTGGGAATTTCATTAGCAGCATCATCAGTCTCATTATTATCCCTTGTGGCATTGATAGCTTGTCAAAGTTGTTCTTGTTCATAGTACTTTTGAAAATATGGCAGCCTATATCATTCACCTATAAAATTGGGATCATCATTTAGTGCTGCTTTCCATTCCTCATATGTAACTTGATGCACTGAAGAGGTTTTATCAGAATCAGCCTCAGAACAAGTGTCAATATTAGTCTCTACCATATGAACAGGTATGATAGGCTCATCAGGTTCAGTAAGGAGTGTCATAATATCCAGAGGGATAGGATATGGAAATGTATCCTCATCAGAACTGTTCTCTGGATTCACCTCTGGAGTGGTATCTTCAATTTCTTGTTCACGTTTAGGTTCAGGCTTAAGATCAGGTGTAGGGGCCAACATAAATTTCTTGGTCCCCAAATGAAAGGGAGTCTTCTTAAAGCCTAAGCCACTAGTATCTTTTGTGCGGTGGCCTATAGCTTCAATAGGTTTTAGCAAGCCATTATCATTTTTTCCTATGGGACCACTCCCCTTATAACTGAAGCACTTCATAATTTTGAAACCTTCACTATAGGGTTCTTGTTCTAATTCTGGAGGAGTAGTTGTTTCAGATATCTCTTTCCCTTTGTAGATCCAAGCTTTGATAGCTCTTTCCTCATCTTCATCTTCTAAAGGTGTGGAGGCTTGCACAAAAGTGCCATCATAGATTGTTTGAGGAGGATTATCAGAAAGTCTATGATTTTTAGAAGGTCTCCCATAAGAGCATGGAGAGGGAGGTAAAGCAGGTAGAGATAGCACAGGTTCTATTTAAGATCAAGATTGGAACCAGTTAAGATCAAGATCCTTGGGAATGTTTGCCTCAACAAGGGCTTTATCCAAAATCTACCTATGAGTAGGCGAGATTTTCAACAACTCAAAAATAGTAATCTGAGCATTGGTTCGCTGGAGTTGATCTAAGATACTATAACTAGCAACGCCAGATGTAGGAGTCAATTTGGAAGCTTTGTTGGTAGGACCAGCAGTAGTATTATCCATTGTTTGTTTCAAAGTAACCTTATCTGTGCTTTGTTTTGAGGTATCCTTGTCTACAGTTTGCTTCAGAGGATCGGGACCTTTCAAAACAACTCTTCCACATGATTGAGTGACAACATTTGCGCAATCTTGATTTTGTTCAGATTCAAATGAATGAGATGTAGAACTACGCAAGATGAAAGGAGTTCTAGGTTTGGGAGCATCACCACTCCCCTTAAAAGTGATCGCATCACAATACTCAACTCCCATAGGTTCAATCATGTTAATGACATTATCAGTAGAAGTGTAAGTGTAATTCACCTTAGCGTTGTTGTTCTTAACTATGGAAGACTCTCCTTTCTCATGAGGAGGAAAAGGATCCTTAAATGCCTGATGATCAAAATTCTTATTATGACCATCCACAACAATGTCACCACTCTCAATCAAATCTTGGACTTTATGTCTCAACTGAAGACAAGTGGACGTCTTATGACCAATATTTTGATGATAGTCACAATAATCATTATCATTCCACCAGTGAGGTCTTGGTTGTGGGTCATAAGTTCACTTTTCTAAAGGAGTAAGAATCTAATTTTGTATGAGAGTTTTAAAGAATACATCAAGAGGCTCTCCCAAAGAGGTGAAATCACGCTTGTGTCGAGGAGCTCAAGGTTTGTTCCTAGAAAATCTTGAACTTTGTTGATTATCTGTTGTAGTCTTTTCAACAACCTTAGCCGCTTGTATGCTAGAAGTAAGATTAAAGATAGGATTTGAAGGCTTTGCGGTGACATTATCAACCACTCCATCATTTACCACCTCTCTATTCTTGTTTACAGACTTCCCTTTATCCTTGTTCATTGAGAATCCTTGTTTATTGTCTTTATTCAAAGTTAACTCTCCCTTTTTAACCATAAAGGCTTCTATCCTCATAGCCTATTTGATCATGTTTTCAAATGTCAAAGGACCCTGTAGTTGTACTTGATATCCAAAGTCTGGGAGAAGATTGTCTAAAAAGATATCAAGTTTCTCAGATTCAGAAAATTTACTAGGATACTTTGTACAAAGTTGTCTCCACCTTTGGAGAAAAGACAAGAAAGGTTCTCCCTATCATTGTTTCAAATTACACAAGTCATGAATGTTAACAGGGTGTTGAATACTGTGAGAATAATGCTGAAGAAAAAGATTGGCAATCTCATCAAAAGTTTTAATACCAGGATGTAATCGACAAAACCATTCCATAGCTGGCCCACCCAAGCTATGTGGGAAGAGTCTCATAAGATACATTTGATCATGCATGAATTCTATAGACAGGGCACCAAACTTCCTTAGATGATCTTGAGGATCGTTTGTACCCATGTACTTGTCATATTTGGGTAACTCTACTCCTCTTGGAAAAGGAGGCATGTGAACATTCTTATCAAAAGGAAAAGGACATATACTCTCCAATGTAAATTGTTGCATGGGCTTATCCTTTTCTTTTTCCAGTTGAGTAATTTGATCTTGCATACTTTGAATCATCTTTTGTAGCTTAGCAGTTTCAGTTTCTTCTTCTTTAGCTACAATTGTTTCCACTTGGAAATTTGTGGGTAGTTTGGCTCCTTGTTTAGCCAACTCAAGAAAATACTTTTCCTTATCTTCCAAAAGAATGATTTCCATCATTTTAATGAGACTCTTGTTAGCCTTCACAGAATTTATATCATTCTAAGTAATTACATCATCTTCGCTACCAAGAATCTCATATATGCTTGGTATTTGGTCTTGTTGATCATCTTGATTTTGATCATAAGGAGGAGGGTGATAGTTATGTGCTGCTTGTCGATCATCTTGAGCTTTGTTGTGAGATTGATCATCGTTATGAGACTGATTGTGATGAGTTTGATTTTGGTCATGGGAAGATTGACCATGGTACTGATTATGAGTTTGGCCATATTGGCCAGATTGAAGGTCAAATGGGTTCTTGGTTCCCATCTTGTCAAGACGGATCTGTGCTACAATCAAAGCTTCAGTAAAGTGATGAGAATGATGTCAAAAAGGTACAACCAATGTAACCTTTGGTGTGTGAATAGTTTTAGATGAATCACTATCTTCAGCAGGATCAATAGTTTCAATAATAGGTTCCGTCCGAGGAAATGATCTTCCAAAGCCACAAAACAATGAATTGTTTTGAAAATAGGAGTTGTCTTGTTCTTGGAGAGACAAACCAGATTGCGATTCAAATAAAGGATTAAAGCACTGTTTGAAGATCGGAGGAGATGTTTGAGACAAATTATCTTATGGAGTACTTAATGATGAATTTGAAGACCTCTCACAAAGTTTAGACTTCTCAACAAATTTGGAATGACCTATGTCTTGATTACGAGGTTTACTTTGATCTTGATCAATGTTCTGAATGGGATAAGTCTTGCCACTTCGAGTCGTGATAGTCATAGATGAAGATGTGATGAGAAAAGATTTGGGATAATGCTAGACTCTATCTCTAAGATAACGTAAAGGAGATAAATGGCTAGAATAGCCAAGATGCAAGATGAACCAAGTATGAATCATCAAAAGAGGTAGCTAGAACAGCTGAGATAAGACTATCGCAATGTGAGGTAAAAAAGGCATAAAGAGATAAGATGAATAGATGAGAGACAACACAATTCAAAGCAAAGATCGATTGATTCCTAACTCAAGACAACTAGTTTTTGACGGTGAATGACAGGAAAATAGAAAAATAGATAATGGACAAAAAGGAAGATCAGATTTATGTCATTGATCAAGCATGTAAGATAGCAATCAAGGAGTTCAAGAAAATAGTCTTCAAGCAATGGGCAAGGGACAGAGCAACCTTGCGCATGAACAGGAATAGTGACTTAGTATTTCTACTCCTTAAGGACTCTACTTGTGTGTGTTCTTGAAAATGTTTTAGCAGGCACTTAGAACACAACAACATCCTAGCAAGTTGTCTACAAGGATATACATGGCTTTTCTAAAAGGAGTCCTCGTTATATGCAAGGTACATGAGGCACAAATTCGTAGATGAGAAGAATCCAAAATCACACAGCCGGGGGGAGACGGTAACCCAAATCTCCTCCTTCACTTCTCAAAGGTATAAAGTTCTTTGAGGTTTAGCCAAGACTGAAATCTAACTCATTACCAAGAGAGGTGTCTTTGGATTCACCTCCTGATATTTATATTCCATCGGAACACGGGAGTTAAAGTTGTCCCTTGAGGTGATGAAATCCCCAAGCAGGCCTTCTAAAAAATGAAAAAGTAAGTAATTCTCTATCAAAAGTATTTAAAGCACTAAAGGTGGAACACTTAACTCTTCAAGTAAGTGTGAAGTGAGTCCAAAAGTGGAACATTTAACTCTTCAAGTGAATGTGAAGTGAGTCCAAAAGTGGAACATTTAACTCTTCAAGTGAATGTGAAGTGAGTCCACAAGGTGGAACATTTAACTCCTCACACAAACTCAAAGTGAGTCCAAAAGTGGAACATTTAACTCCTCACACAAACTCAAAGTGAGTCCAAAAGTGGAACATTTAAATCTTCACACAAACTCAAAGTGATTCCACACCTTAGAAAACTAATGAGTTCTAAAAAGCACAAAAGGGTTTCCTAGTGGAACAATTAACACTTATTTCTATGTAGACCCCTCCCCTTTAATGTGGCGCTGACCTTGCAACCACGGGGTGGAATGAGGGGCCGACAGATGAGCAAGTCCAATAACCCAAGATAGCAATCTAGATCAATCACAAGTAATCTAAGACTGCTAATCAATACTACTCATAAGTGCAAAAGGGTTTGAATCATGGAATATTTAACTTTCCAAGTAAACATGAAGTGAGTCCACAAAGTGGTGCATTTAACTCTTCATGTAAACAAGGAATGAATTCATGCCCTCAATCACTCAATGAGATATTTGATATTAGAACCAAGAATTACTTAAGGTTTAAACACAAGCATTCACTTACATAAACTTGTATGAAATAAAATCTATGTTCATTCATTTCCCATTAAGAGCATCAATTAAAATGTGTTCTATGAAAACATGCAAACACTCACGCCAAACACATGAGAGGTTCAATTTTAATCCCAAAGTCTAAATGTTGTAGAGATGTTAAGAGCTTACCTTAGGTCCAAAGATCTGCAATCCAACATTTAGCACACATCCGAAAGTACAGAATCAAGACAAATCAATGGCAAACCGTAAGATATGTAACATTGTTGTCTTCAAGACAATCTTTAAAGATTGATTTATTTGACCCATAAAATCATAATATTAAAATTTATAGAAAGAATGAAGTTTTTAGAAAACATCAAGAACTACCATTTCCCAAAATCACAAGGTCTTATGATTCAATTTGGTTCCTCAACCAATAACCTTTTCATACTATCATTTTTCTATCATAAACGAGATTTAAAACACAAGGCCTTGCCTAGGGAGTCACATATATTTCTCAAAAAGAATCCAAATGAAGCCAAACTAATTTCACAGTAACTATTAATGAATCTAGTTTCCAAATATGTAAGCCATTTATTTTTCCCATTCATAAATCATTTTCTAAAAATAAATCATTTCCTGCAACTCCAATATAGATTGTTAAAAACCAGTTTTCACTCAAATGCCCATAACTTTCACAAATCTGCATAAATATGACTCAAACCAAAAGGAAATGAAAGATAATTTATGTATCTTTCCAATTAATATTATTAGAGATCATTATTCTTCACAATTTGTCCATACCAGACGTTTCAATCTGATTGTATTTAGAGAATCTCAAATATGCAAATACCCACTTTCACCAAAATGATCATAACTTATTCATTTCTTTATAAAATGAACCAAAAAAAAGGCATGAGAAAGAGGAGTCATCATTATATCCATACATTACTATATTACAAGGTTTCCAAGCTTTACATGGCCATACAAGGCCTGGAACCAACACTAAAACTGAAAAACCAATCAAGAATGAGACCAGAAATTGATCTTTTCTGCCCCACGGTGGGTGCAAAAATGTGTATGAGTGAATGTGACATCAAATTCAACACACATGCAACATGATCATTACTCACATGATTGGATTACAGAAAAGAATATGAGTTATTTAATCTAAAATCCATAGTGAAGTCATCTGTTGCCTCCTATGTAGACGGGGTGTTTTCAAGATTGCTCTCAGATCGAAAGCCAACAACCATAAGACCGAACTACAATGGAGGATTTTAAAGAAAATAATATGCATGAAAAAAAATTTGCAAGTAATCTAGAATGAATGCATGTTAATCTAGAAATGAGAATGCGAGTTCTTTTTGGTATTTTCAAATAAGAATACAACTAGATTAAGAACAAGATAAGCAAATTAATTAAATAAGAAATGCGATGTTATGCTAAAATGAACTAACTAAAATGATAACAATCAAAAGCTATGAATTACAAAGAGTGTAGTAGAATTTTGGCATAATCTATGTGCTCTCAAAAAGTTCCCCAAAAAATGTAGTAGAATTCCACTAGAATTTCTATGCTCTCAAAAAAGTCCATTTGAATGAGAAAAGAAAGCTCTTCAATAGAAAAGGAGGGGAATCTTGCATGTAACTCCTTTTGCCACATGTGGGGTGTGACTCTTCACTTCCCATTAAAGCTCTTCACTTTTTTGACAAATAAACATGGAATTATTTAATCAAAGAGTGGAATTTATGCCACATGTGAGGTGTGACTAGTTTGAATAATTAAATTCAAATAGAAAGATGTCCACTCAAATAATTAAATAATGATATTAATTTTTTTTTGATGTGTAATTAGCTAAAGGGGTAGATTTAATTTAATTAAAGCACTTAGGACTTTAGAATTAAATTAATTTATCATAGGGATAATTTAGCTAATATAAGTCAAAGACTTTTAGGAATTAATTTAGCATTTGATTATTGCAATTTAGGGTCTTTGCAACTGACATCAAGTCAAATAGAGTCAAGTAGGAGAGAGAAAATTACGGGGTATTATGACAATTCAGAATACTAAAAATATAATCCTAGATAGAAGGATTCGTATTGAAGAAGAAAATCCTACTTTTGAGAAAGTTGATGTGTTGACCCGAGATAGTAGCATAATCATCAAGAAAGTAGTTCTACACTCTAGCTTCACTCACTGAGGAGTAACTATTATCCAAAATTTTCTATCATACAATTTTGGCCTATTTTCACTTGTGAAGGAGATTGACAGTGTTTCAAGGCTTGCGCCCTTGGCCCAAGGTACTTCATAATGTCACTAGGGAGTTATTCAGGTTTAAAGGTTTGCAGGAAATAGTTGTCTTTATGTTAGAGGGTATCAAAATTTGTCTAAATATAAAAACCCATGATGTTTTCTATTTCCTTGTTCCCCTTTTGGTCAAAGTATAAACCCTAGTTGTTTTCAATCCTTTCACCTCTTTGCAGCTAGTCTCTTACATCGGCATTTTCCTATGTGCACAACTATGACCAAGTGGGGTCCAATTCTTCATGAAAACGGTCCCTTGATCTCTTGTTTCTGGTGGTTAAGTCCTTAGCCATTAGCAATCTAGCGAGCGGTTAGTGTTTTGTCTGGTGGTCTCAGCTCTGAAGTGATTAAAGTTCGATCAAGATCGATGATTGTCATGATGTTGGAAGGAAAAAATGCTCAAGGGTTAATCTTCTTGACATTGCGACAATCGTCTGATCTTTCGGCCCAAAAAGGTGATCTGATAGGTGGGTCCAAGGTGCTAGTCACGCGGCAATGCTCATTTTTAGTTGGCCAAAGGGTGATGATGAGGGCATGTTGGTGGGCCCGAAGTATTCAAAAGGGATGACATTGCAATATGATCTACGGTTGTCGCATGTTCATAAGGAATATTCTTCCCCTCTGTGATCATGTGACCATCACCTGATCTAAGCTGATTGTGCCATGGGTCCATGTTGTCAGATATTGCTGAGGTGTTCATTTCTCATTGCTTTTTTACTGATGAGGTGGTCATGGATCATTCTTGGGGCTCGATTGACCGTTGCATTGATTAATGTGGATCATTGAATTTGTTGGGAGGGGAATTGAATGAGGATCATGTTTTAAAATAAAACTAGGTGGTCGTTGGAGCTTGAATATGAACCTTTATGCGAGGTTTTCACCAGTGTTTGATCCAGTGGACCATGGGCAAAAAAAGGGGTAGCTCAATATTGATTTCTTTAGGATGGTTGCAGTTAGAAAGGATGATGAAGAAGATCTAGGTAGTCATCGTGTGTTGATTTCTTAGGTACCATGTCAGTGTTCTTGCGCTGAAGAAGCATTAAAGGGTTGGTGCCACCTGCGACCGTTTATACATTTTTTAAATTCAAAATATCTATGAAGATCAGATTTGGACATTCATGATGATTCCAACTTGTAGAGACAAAGTCATGGTTGTGGCGTGAGTTTTCCAACTTGCAACAAGTTAGATGGATCAAGGCAGCTTGAGTGCATACATTTATGGTGGGGTTAGGTTTCTGAGAGGTAATCTGGTATTCTAGGAATGGCTCCAGTGCATCAATGAAGATATTTTTTAGGAGGCATTTATGACCAGAGGTGGTAGAGTTAGGGTTTCTATTATTCTATGAAAATCTATGCAACCCTAATTGATTTTTACTCTGGCTTGCATGCAAAGGGAGGTGTATATATTAGTTTTTTTGGAGCTTTTAAAGCTCATAGTTTACAATAGTAAAAAGAGTTTTCTCTTTCCTAGGAGTTATCCGTGGCATTTGTTCTGTCCTTTGGCTGTTACAGTTTGTAGTCACTCATTGATTTATTAGACTTAATAGAGGCTTTCCATGGCATTTGTTCTACCCTCAAGTCTTTCCCTTGTCTGTATTTCTCTTATTGGGTATAATATACTGGCTTTGTTAGAGAAATCTTGGAGTTCCAGAGCCCTTCTTTTTTTCAGCTTATTTGTGTACTACTATGTCTAATTTGATTTGAGTAAGTTTGTGGGTATACTTCAACCCCCTGTCATTTTGTCTCATTCATGTACCCTTTTTCTGAAGAGAATGTTTTCTTGCAAGTCACAGTCCGTGTCTTTTGTTCAGGCCTCTCTATGAAATACTTATGCAAGCTTGTTTAGGAAGATTGTGTTCTATTAGATTTGAGAGCTTTCATGCTAATTTGGTTAGTGTGTTGTGTTCATTTATTTTTGATGTATCACCTAGTAGGTAGTTTTCTTTTAGTCATTTCCCTTTCAA
The DNA here is from genome assembly GCA_027943335.1 of Chamaecyparis obtusa. NCBI lineage: Eukaryota > Viridiplantae > Streptophyta > Pinopsida > Cupressales > Cupressaceae > Chamaecyparis > Chamaecyparis obtusa. Next base: position 26,353 of record BSBK01012607.1, read on the forward strand.
AATTCCTTCTATCCCTTTTCCCTGAAAGATTTAATTTTATGTTAAGAAGCAAATTAAGGTGATTATCCAAGAGGAACCAGCCTAGAACTTAGACGTCTCATCTTGGTTAGCATAGGTCCCATAACCTAGAGATGATTCCCATGTTATACTAGGTTATCAAGAATACGAGAGCTTTAACCAAGGGTGCAAACTTAGTGTATAACAATTCTGGCACACCCGGTGGGACTATAAAGATTAGATTCAAACTTGAAGACACCCACCTTGGGCATAACAATTCTGGCATGCCTGGTGGGACTAGTAAAGAAGTTCATCTTAGAGGTATGCTATCTTTGATATGATAATAACATACTCTATACCTAGAAGAGGTCATTTTTCAGCATATCTGGCAACTCTGGAAGGTCTACTGGCTTCAAAGATTAAGTGTTGGTATGTTTCAAATATTTCATATTCAAAATTCCAGCTAACTGCATGAGTAGACATGAAAAGTTATTATGGACAGTCAAGTTACTCACCATCCTATTATGAGAATAATGCTCAATGGGCCAGTCATCATCCTTATGAAAATCACCTAAAGCTTGCCTTTACCCCAAGCTTCCATACTATATAAGGCTATCAATATATCGAGCATGCCCCAAATGATTATGCCCTTGTACAAGATTATGATTGGGGTCTCCAACAAAGGGGATCATGGGCACAAAGGGAAAAACAAGAAATGCAAAGCCAGCTACCTCATCATGCTCACCACGCACCCACCCCTTCTCAGCCTAACTGGTAGCATACTCATAGCTCAGACTTAATGAAAGAGCAAGAAAAGACAAAGAGTCTGTTGCTCGATTTGATTAGGCAAGTGTCTGAGATTAGGGAGCAGTAGGAAATGGAAGCACAAAGTTATGACCAAGGGACAGTCCCCTACCAAGTGGCAGAGGCTCTTATTGATGAGTGAAAAATAAGACAATTTCAAGAAGAGTTCAATTGCCGTGCTGATATTGAGTCAGCAAGGATGAGATCATGAATTGCTGAACAAGAGGCTCTTAGACCTAAAATCCCAAGCTGGAAGGTCCATTTGTCTATACCTTCTATGTCTCCCTCTAAGCCCCCTCAATTTCACATCCCAAGTTTTAAGGTAAAGAGTTGTTTCCAAGAGCCTATGCTTGTAATTTACTCTACCACCCTACAAGAGCAGTCTGTTCAAGAAAATGATTTATCCCAAGAGGCTTCTCTGGTCTCTCAAGATGATGAACTGCCATGGAAACTTCAATGGACTCTACCTCCTAGCTGTCAGATACCAAGTCTTTTCAAAGATACTAGTCTAGTGTCTGAGAAAGGACCTATGGTAAAGGAGCTTTCATGTGATGAGGAGGAGAGGAAATCTGAGGTATTAGTGCTAAGTGATGACTGTAATGAATTGGAGTAGCAAGGTGAGGAGGTGGAGATTGATGTCTAGCCTGAACTCTTGGTTGGTTTGTTCGATGAGCTCCCACTCTTTGTTGATGATGAAGAAGAGACCATGGCATTACCTATGGCTGAAGGTCAATCAAAACAAAAGGTTCACCATCAACAGGAGGTTGATATAGAAGAGGATGCCATGTCCTTAATGGATGAGCTGCCTAGTTTTGTTGAGAAAGATGATAGGGATATGATCATAGCCACCTCTGTAGATTTGTAGAAGCTAGAGGGTTTTAATCCCAAGGATGTGCTAATTCATGAACCTGTAGTTATGGAAGAGGTCTTCTAGGAAAAGAGCATAGACAAAAGCCCTAAGAGTATGATTTTTCCAACATCATAGAGGTCTTTTGTGACAAATTGAATGATGAATCCTTATTCCTTGGAGTGGAGGTTCAAAGTTGTATGCCTATAGAAAGAGGCCTAGTTTTGGATTTCTCTCTCTCTAAGAGGCTACTACATGAGAAAGAGTGGGAGCGAGTTCCATAACTTCAAGATATTGACAACTTTGATGAGCTCTTTTCTTATTTAAAAGAAGAGGATGAAAATCCCCTGTCCATGGAGGATGAGTTGACATGGCTAGCCATAATGGAGGGAAATAATGAAGATAAAGAAGAAACCATCAAGGAAGATTCTTCCTTCAGACCTTCAAGAGGGTTCCCTATCAGATACTTGGCCCAAAAGGAGTTTACTGATGCCCCTCCATATGATCAATTAGAGGAGGGTAAACTTGATCCTATTTTTGCATAGGCACTCCATAACTTTTTGACAAATTTTTATATGCCTCATATCTTTTTAACTATCCTTATGCACTCAATGAAAAATATCCTAATGAGGAAGGGTAGTTACTTCAACATACCAGTGATTGGTTTTGTTGAACCAAGTTTCTACACTGGTTTGTTTAGGGTAGGTTAGTGTTCTTTCTTTCTTCTAGTTTTTCTAGCTTAATCTTTTCCTACTTTCCAAGAAGTGCTTGAGCATAGTTTTTGTTCCTTCTCTCAATCAAGAAGAGTTTTATGATTGAAATGACTCCTATGCCCAATAGATTGCATTAAGGCCACTAGTTTCCATGTCTAGCAGGTTGACATCCAACAGAAATCACCAAAATGTTACCCAAAATTTCCTATCATACAATTTTGGTCTGTTTTCACTTGCAAAGGAGATTCACAATGTTTCAAGGCTTATTCCCTTGGCCCCAGGTACTTCATAATGTCACTAGGCTCCAATTCTGATCGCATGTTCTAAATCCCAAAGACTAGGGAGTTATTTAGGTTTAAAGGTCTACAGGAAATAGTTGTCTTTATGTCAGAGGGTATCAAAATTTGTCTAAGTATAAAAACCCACAATGTTTTCTATTTACTTGTTCTCCTTTTGGTCAAAGTATAAACCCTAGTTGTTTTCAATCCTTTCACCTCTTCGCAGCTAGTCTCTGACATCAACATTTTCCTATGTGCTCAACTACGACCAAGTGAGGCCCAGTTCTTCATCACAGCGGTCGCTCAATCTCTTGTTTCTAGTGGTTAAGTCCTTAGCCTTCAATGATATGGTGAGTAGTTAGTGTTTTTTCTGGTGGTCTCAACTCCAAGTGATTAAATTTTGATCAAGATCAATGATTGTTGTGATGCCGCAATGAAAAAGTGCTCGAGGGTTAATCTTCTCGACATTGTGACAACCGTCCAATCTTTTTGCCCAAAAAGGTGATCTGATAGGTGGGTCCAAGGTGTTAGTCATGTGGCAGTGCTCATTTTTGATTGGCCAAAGGGTGATGACGAGGGCACATTGGTGGGCTCAAAGTATTCAAGAGGGATGATAGTCCAATATGATCTATGGTTGTCATATGATCATAAGGAATATTCTTCCCCTTTGCGATCATGCGACCACTGTCCAGTCTGAGTCAATTGTGTCATGGGTCCGTGTTGCTAGATATTGTTGAGGTGTTCATTTCTCATTAGTTTTTGACTGATGAGGTGGTCATGGATCTTTCTTGGGGCTTGGTTGACCATTACATTGATTAATGTGGATCACCCAATTTGACGGGAGGGGAATTAATTGACAGTCATGTTTTAAAATAAAATCTGGTGGCTTTTGGAGGCTGAATTTGAACCTTTCTATGGGGGTTTCACCAATGTTTGATCCAGTGGGCTATGAACAACAAAAGGGGTAGCTCAATATTGATTTCTTTAGGACGGTTGCAGTTAGAAAGGATGATGAAGAATATCTGGGTAGCCATTGTGTGTTGATTTCTTAGGTACCATGTCAGTGTTCTTGCACCGAAGAAGCATTAAAGGGTTGGTGCCACCTGTGACCATTTATGCATGTTTTAAATTCAAAATATCTATGAAGATTAGATTTTGACATTCATGATGAGCCCAACTTGTAGAGACAAAGTCATGGTAGTGGCATGAGTTTTCCAACTTGCATCAAGGTAGATGGAAGAAGGCGGCTTGTCTTCATAGAGTTATGGTGGGGTTAGGTTTCCGAGAGCCAATCTAGTATTCTAGGAATGGCTCTAGTGCATCAATGAAGATATTTTTTAGGAGGGATTTATGACTAGAGGTGGCAGAGTTAGGGTTTCTATTATTCTATGAAAATCTATGTAACCCTAATTCATTTTTTCTTCGGCTTGCGTGCAAAGGGAGGTGTATATATTAGTTTTTTTGGAGCTTTTAAAGCTCAGAGTTTACAATTGTAAAAAGAGTTTTCTCTTTCCTAGGAGTTATCCATGACATTTTCTCTATCCTCTAGCTCTTATAGTTTGTAGTCTCTCATTGATTTATCAGACTTAATAGAGGCTTTTCATGGCATTTGTTCTACCCTCAAGTCTTTCCCTTGTCTATATTTCTCTTATTGGATATAATATACTAGCTTTGTTAGAGAAATCTTGGAGTTCCAGAGCCCTTCTTTCTTTCAGCTTATTTGTGTACTAGTGTGTCTGATTTGATTTCAGTAAGTTTGTGGGTATACTTCAACCCCTTGTCATTCTATCTCATTCCTGTACCCTTTTGCTAAAGAGAACGTTTGCTTGTAGGTCACAGTCCATGTCTTTTGTTCAGGCCTCTCTATGAAATACTTATGCAAGCCTATTTAGGAAGATTTTATTCTATTAGATCTGATAGCTTTCATGCTAATTTGGTTAGTGTATTGAGTTCATTTCATTTTGATGTATCACCTAGCAAGTAGTTTTCTTTCAGTCATTTTCCTTTCAGCATTCATTCTATCCCTTTTCCCTCAAAGTTTTACTTTCTTATTAAGAAGAAAATTAAGGTGATTATCCAAGAGGAACTAGCTGAGATCTTGGAGGTCTCATATCGGTTAGCATAGGTCCCAAAACTTGGAGATTATTCCCATGTTATACTAGGTTATCAAGACTACGAGAGCTTGAACCAAGGGTGGAAACATAGTGTATAACAGTAAAAAAAGATAAATGTATCATCAATAAACTCTTGGAGGACCAACGAGGGGAGGATAGAAGATGGCTTAATCTCCTAGATCATGTCATTCCAGACCATCTTCATCATATTACACCCAAGAAATTCAGCTAGAAGGATGATGAGAATAGGGGAAAGGGGGTCCCCTTGTTGTAGACCTTTTGATAGGGTGAATTTGAGACCAAGTTTTTCAGTCATCAGCATCGAGAAACTGACAGTCTCCACACACTCCTTGACAGTGTCAATGAACTGTTGAGAGAAACCAAAATAAGACAAAACCTTGAAGAGGAAGATCCAATTGACCTTATCATAGGCTTTACAAATATCAAGTTTAAAACCTATCCCATGAGACTTACTTCAATCAGAGGAGTGTAAAATTTCATGGGTGGTAATGGTAGCATCCATTATCTACCAACTAGGGACAAAAACTTTGTAATTGGTGCTAATGATCTTGTTGAGAAGGGGTATAATTTGATTGACCATGATTTTACCAAAGATTTTGTGGAGGGTGTTGCAGAGGCTAATGGGTCTAAACTCCATAGTTTTAGGGTCCCCAATTTTAGGGATCAAAACTATATAAGTATTATTGAGTTGTCAAAGAAACTTCCATGTTCTGATTAAATCACAAGTAGCCCAAGTCACATCATTGCTAACGATGTCCCAAAATTCTTGAAAAAATGTTAGGGACAACCCATCAGGCTCTAGGGCTTTGTAAGCACCCATAGAGAGGGCTGCCCTTTTGACCTCCTCCTTTGACACTCGTGAAAGAAGGAGGTCATTATCCTTAGAATTCATAGACCTAGGGAGGTGAGATATGAATTTTTCTTGTACTTTTCTTTCACATTATTGGGGGATTTTCATAGTAAATGTGAGAAAAGTAATCAGTAGCCACTGAGCCCAACTGAACAGGATCAGTAACATCCCTTCCTATATCTTCTTAGAGAGCATTTATGGAATTTATTTTCTTTTACTTACAAGATGATTTGTGAAAGAAATAAGTGTTTCTATCCCCGACCTTCAACCAAAGGACCCATGATCTTTGCTCCCATAAAATTTTCTCTTTAGCCATAGTTCTCTTCCAATTAGACCTAGTTTTTTCCTCATCCATGTGGAGATCCAAAGACATATCACTATCCTCCATCCTCTACTAAAGGCCTTCGATCTTTCTAGAGAGTTCCTTCTTGGTTTTAAAAATATCCCCAAAGTTGGTCTTGCTCCAACCTTTGATAGCCATCCTTATAATCTCAAGTTTCTTAGCGACACATAACATTGTTGATCCCCTTACCAGGGTTGACCCCTAGTGCAAAAATTTAGAGAAGAAATTAGGATGAGAGGCCCACATGATCTCATATCTAAAGGGGGCATGTAAGGGACACTAAGTATCCTCCCACTTTAGAAAGAGGGGGTTGTGGTTAGAGATAGTCCTAGGGAGAGCATCCAAGGAAGAAGATTAACCCAAATCTCAGGAGGAGGATGAAAAACATGGTCAAGGATGACTTGAATAAGGTGAGAACCTTTCCTATTATTATTCCAAGTGAAGGGATTCCTTGATATTTCCATATCAAAAAGACCATTCAGGCTAAGAAAACTAGATAAATATCCCATGTTGTCTCTATAGTCCATTGTGCCCCCTAATTTTTATAAAGGAAAAAGGGGGGCGTTGAAGTCACCAGCCACTGAGAACTTAGGATCTAGTAGGAAATGGAAGGAAGAAAAGAGTTCATCCCACACTGCATGTCTTCTAGGATGGGTGTTAGGCACATAAAAATTGTAACAATTCCGTTGAGCTAAGGGGGAGGTGAAAGAAACTACCTGGAAGTGCTAAGAAGAACTTAGAGAATTTCCCAAAACATGAGGAGGGTTCCACAAGGTGGAAATACCTCCCGAGGCCGTAGAAACCTTGGAATAGTAAAAAAGAGCTTGTGGCCATAATTTCCTAACCAACATATCAAAATTAGCAAAGGTTATCTTAACTTCTTGAACAACATAATGTCCACTCTAAAGTCTTGAATTAACTTCTTAACTATAAACTATTTTTGGGGGTTTTGAGTCCTCTAATATTCCAAGAAAGAATAATCATTTCTTACCTTTTGGATGAGGTTTAGGATAGTTTGTCTTCATGCAACCATCTCCTTGGAAACACTCTTATGTCCTCTGACCCTATCAGATGGACTTACTAGTTTAGTCTCCTAACCGACATCAATCTTCTTGTTACTGGTTTTTATTTTCTAATTTTTCCATTTTGCCTCCATGAAAACCAGCACAAGCAAAGGGGGGAGTGCAAGAAGTAGGGGTAACAACACCAGGGGTAAATCTAGAATGGTTTTTATTAGAAAATCCACTACTAGGGTTGGGGACTAAGGAGGAAAGGGGTGGATGCCAACCACCAATGATGCAAGCTTCAAACTCATCACCAAGACTACAAGTCCCAAAGGAATTTCTCCTCCTTCTAGCCCAGGAGCCAAAAACTCCTCCACTAAAGCTGTGGGGGGGAGCCAAGGAGATCTTTACCTACACACACACCATCCACCTATCAAGAAAAACTATTGAGGTCAGGACTGATAGGAGGGGGAGGCACCAAGAAGAGGAATTCCTCCACATCCTTAGCAACAATCTTAGCAATCAAAGTACTAGCCACTGGGGGTGAGATTACTTACCTTTGAAGCAGTTGAAACACCCAAAACTACCTACTTTAGTTTAGGGTCCTTCAGGTGGGGAGCCTAAAAATCCACCTTAGTATGCCCCTTGGAGTTGCAGGATTCGAATAAGAGGGTAGCATTCTCATACACAATGGTTTGTGTCCACCACCCAAGCTTAGATTTAACGATGGTGAAGTTGGGAAGAGTTTGGTTGATAGAAACATTAACACAGAAGCAGACAAAGAGCAGGTGAGATTTGGAAAGAGTTACCAAATCTATGGAGATGTAGTGACCAAAGGAGCTCTCAATCCACTTGAAAAACTACTTATCCAAAAATTCTAGAGGTAAGCCAGGTAACCTTAATCGGATTGGGCTCATTCTAGATAGCTCAGCAGAGGGGTTGAAACCCAGTTTCCATTTGGTTAGAGTCAGGTAGTGCATCCCATACAACCAGGATGAAGAAGACAAAAATAAGGTCCTCTAGAGCCATAAATTTAAACAAGAGTAGGCCCCCAAGCATATCTAAGAGTCCAACACTACCTTTGATTTTCCACTGCGTCCCTACCCATTTCCAAACCATCTCAATAGTGGGCCAAAAATTGGAAAATTTTCCCATAATAGCCATGTTAAGATCAGCCATAGTTCTATTAAAAATGGAGTCAGGGAGGGAGATCTTTGTTCCTTCCCCCATGAGGGATATAACATCCAAAAAATGCTCCAAGTTACACACTGGCCCCTCTACAAGTGTGCCTTTCTAGTCAGTCTTGGGTGGGGACAACAAAAGGGAATCTAAAGCAACTGTTGTAGAGTTCCTGACAATTAGGAGTCCATCATTAGAGACCAACATAGGATCTCCTGGGAGGGAGAGGGGGGGAGGGGTAATTTCCCCCCATCGAGGACCGTCATTTCAAAATTCAAAAAATCCTTGCAGGCAGAAAGAGTTGCAGAGCAAAAAAATTACTTCTTTAGAGTGCACAACTTTTTATATAGAACCATGTTGATGATAATTATAAAAAAAATTTAACTTTTTTTGGAATTAGGAGAGATAGGGTACTGAGAGGGGAGGGGTGAATCAGTGCCCACTAAAGCTTTTTCCTTGTAAACCTTTGAAATCTATAATAGTAAGCAATAATAACCTTGCAAAATAACTTGTGAAAGTAAACAATATGAAATCAACAATATATCAATCACATAACACAAGTATTTTGGTAATGCAGAAACCCTTGTTAGAAGGTAAAAATTGTGGTGGGGATGACACTGACAAATTCTATTCTACTATACATAGAAAAGGTTTTCTTGTTAGGGCTACAAGTTTTGAATACTTCTGATGATCTTACCCTATTAGGAGTAACATATTAGACCAGCTAGATCTATCTAGTTATAGGATTTTAACAACACTAATGAAGTCTGCACTCGGTTAAGAGATTTACATAAGACTCTCAAGTCTACTCTATAAAGAGATTTAGCCAAAAACTCTATTACAATTGTTAGAAAGCAATAGGAAATTATCTGTTAATTGACAACTTAATTGTCTAATACAAATCAATAAGTACTGAATATATTTCACCTTTACTGTGATGAATCTTTTCTCTGAACTGCTCGATTAGCCTACTCTGATTTTTCTTAATCTGATCTCCTTTGTATATTGTTCTACCCTGTCAACTGATAGTCTTGAAGTTTAGGCAAGTGCTTCAAGTGCTCCTTAATTCATACATTAGTTCACATAAAAATGATGTAAACATACAATTATATAGCATACTACATTATGTCACTTTAACAAAATTAGGTTACAAATCTTAGACAAAACCCTAAGATCTACGGTGTACAAAAATAGTCTAGATAAAATATTACATAAGATCTTAATTACATTTAATGAATATCAGGACAATAAATATTCCTTGATCTTGGTAAAATGTTTTCTAATCTGTTGTAACTGTATGCATATAAGCATGTGCCATTCCTGATTACTATGCCGTTTCCTGTGATCCTCGACAAACACTGTATAAACTACTCAGTGTTTACTATCGTTCAGTGTATGTGTCTATTGATGTTCGATAAACTATCTGATGCTTGATGTATATGCTTAAACAATTAGTTTTTTTGGCTTCTAGTTATCGACTAGCTCAATATAAGTAACTGACCGATATATTTGATAGCCTTTGATACTAATGACAACCTTTAATTCTCAATAGAGATAACAATCTCTGCCTTTGGCATTAGTATCAAAACTTGATTGTATATATATAGACTTTGTCTTAAAACTTACATCTCTACCATATAAATATATTTATCAAAATTTTCTATAGACATTATATAACTCTATTACTCCCCCTTGGTGCATGCTCCTGGTAATATGTAGTATACATAGCATCTATGTACATATTTGGCATATACATTGATTTCCCCCTTTTTGATATTAATGCCAAATACAAAAATTAAACTGTATACTCACATCTTGTAAAAAATGCGCTGATGGGTTTTCTTCATAGACTCCAAGAGGTTTTCGCATTCCTCTTTCAAGTTGGTGAGAGCAATGTGCTCAAGACCGACTTGTGCATGCATGTCAAAGATGTTATCCAACACAGTGATTTTTATTGTTGAAACAAGTTGTTCTGCTTTGACAATGTGTTTTTAAATAATCTTTAGATATGGAAGGAGTTCTATCTATAACTCTATGACCTGATCTATGATCTTTTCTTCTTGTTTCTTGAGATTTGCTATCAACTTCCTGAGTTCCTAAACTCTGTGAATATGCTTTGAAAAAGCTTGTGGCTCTGTTGTAGCTATATTTGCACTGGTCTTGATTTCATCTTCGAGACCTTTGATCTTTTCACTGATCTTAGTAGTGAAGCTTTCTATGGTGCATAGCTTCAGTAAGAATTGACAAATTAACTGGGTTATAGATTTGATCTCAGTTATTACCTCAGATAATTTGACCTTGTTTATTGCCACTTCTTGGTTTATTCTTTCTACAAGTTTATGTTGAATCCTTGACTTTGCCCTTCCTTTAATTTGCTTGTCTATGTCCACATCTGGTGCATTGATTCCTTCGGTAAGAGTGGCAAGTTGGTCCATTATCAGTGTGTCTTCATCTATATGTACTTCAGGTATGACCTATTGTAAGATATCTCTTACATTTTCCAATATTTCCTTGCTCTTACTCTCTTGCCTCAATTTTTCTGGTACCGTTTTCCTCGTGCATAACTCCCCATATTTTCTGAGTTCTTTGGGGCTAAGGGTCCTTGGGTCACACTTGGGTATTATTATAACTTTGTCTAGAGTGACCGACCCTTTTCCTTTCTTTTTCTTCTTCTTCTCTAGTGCAAGGGGTGACTTCTTCACAATAGTGACAAGAGCCTTGTCTTCTACTTTTGGAGTATACTTCCTGGTTGACACATTCTCTTCCTTCCTCTACTCCTTGGTAACCTATGTGTCGACTAAATGAGTGGGAGCCTTAGATGTGGTGTCAGGTGGGGTCACCTCGATTTCCTTAGGCTCATCTTGTGCCTTTGTTTATGTAGTAGTTGCCTCTATTCCTTCAGACTTACTTGTCTCTATAGGTGTTTCAGTGTCTTGTTCCCCTATTATATCTTTATGTTGCTTGAGGTCTAACCCATCGGGTTGCTCCTGTGAAATCATTTCTACTACTTTTGCAAGTACAGGAAGCTCACCCGATAATGATGTAAATGCACATTCAGTGACTTGTGCTTCATCTTGAGTGTTTGTTGGTGCAATATTTACATCCTAATCATTCTTGTCATCAGGATCACCATTTGTGATGTCCTCAATGAGTACATCATCATCAGTTTTCTTCTTCATTTGGATCTCTATAGGATTTGGTGCATCCTATGAAACATTTATGTCTTCCTTTTGTTTAATGATAGCAATTACCCTAGTAACTGATATAATGGTGTCTTTTGACTTCTTTGCTATAGTATCATCAATCTAGATACCTTTTCCTTGGAAAGTTGTCTTTTTTTAGACAAATTTAAGAATGCACTTTGTTCAGCTTGACCTCTGGCTTCAAGAATTGATTTCCATAGGGAATAGCCAGTCTCATCTTTAGCCGCCATGTTCTCATCCAGTATCAACATAGCTCGGTTCTTTATAGTGAATCTTTCTTGATAATTAGCCATGTACTCATCAATTTCTCCTAGGCTTAGATGTGGGGTGGTCTGAACTAGAGACCGTTCTCTGTTTCTCTTCTTGGTATCTAGTGCATAAGCCCATTTTTGGTTTATTCTCTCATCCAACTCCTTTGGTAATGATAGTGCAAATTTGAATGGAACTCTTTTAAACTTTATCATCATTTGGATTACTGCCTCCTCAATCTTTGTATGATCCTCATTTGACATTTTGTCAGATCTGCTAAGTTCTAAATCAGCAAGGTCATCGTTCTCATTTATATCTTCAATGATTTCATCTATTGACCTTACCTTGTTGCTAACCACTTTGAATTGAATGATGTCATATTCATTTTCTTCATCCTTAGGGTCTTCTTTACCTCTTATCAGTCTTCTCCTTTTCTTCAGTGCCTTAGCTACAACCTTGGCATTTCTCTTGGTATATGTCTTTGTCGGTGTAGCTTCCCTCAGTCTTGTGATTTTAACTACTCCTTTCTTTGGTGGTGGCATGGCTATAGTTGATGATCTTTTCTATGTACCTATTTGTACTAGCAACTACTTCTTCTTTTGAATTTTGGTGGGAGGAACTGGTGTACAGTCTTTCTCTTTTTCAGACTCAGTTTCCTCACTGTCATAGGGTTTGTTAGCCAACAGTAACTGACCTTTGATTGTTGCTTTAATTGGTGACTCCTCAGATGAGTTAGAGACATCTCCATCTAGCAGTTAGATCTTTCTTCATCTTATTTACCTTCCTAGTTATTTTACCGATGACGTGACCTATTTTGATTCTTGACTTAGCTTCTTCATAGGTTCCAAACCTAGTGGCCTTGGGGTCTTTTGGTAATGCTAGTAGTGCCTTGATTGATTTCAAACCAAAATCATAGTTCATTTCATAGCCCATAGGTGCTAGCCATTTTATCCTAGGTTCAACTTCTTTTATCATGGTATGATCGGTGTCTACTAGAAAACATATATCTGTCTCAAATTTCTTAACTAATTCTTGTGGAATTATACTTCTTTGATTCATCTTGGCCTTAAATTATTTGAATTACTCATCAAAAAATTTATTCAAATCATCTCCTAACTTGCTCATCATCTTAGTAATCTATACAGTTATCAGTTTATCTATTGTCCAATTTATTTTACTGATGCCAAGGAGATATTCTTGTACACAGAAAAAAAAACAAATAAGGAGTGAACAAAACTTACATGTGTTTGTCTTTTGAGACCTTATTATCTTCATATTCTCCTTCAATTATGTCATCAAAACTTTTGCAAGATCAATCTGGTGATCTTTCTTCATAATTTTGTAAGCCATGTCTATAGCACTACAAGGTACGCTGTTTAATCTACTTGACTAAAATATCTTGTACCTGATCATATGTGATAGAAATTTTACTGCCGGGTCTTTAATTATTGAAATGTTTAATGCTCGACCATCCCATGTAGCTCCAGTGTTCTTCTCAACATCATCTGAGGAGGAGCTTTGGAAAGCCTTTTCCTTGTTAGTTGTACGGTTGCCAGTAACCCTACTTAGCATTTTCTTTGTGACCTCTACTGGTTTATCCAACCAGAACTTCTCGTTATGATACCAACTTAGTAAAATCATTATCCATTCTATTTTGAACTTCTGTGGAAAGTGTATGCCACATGATAATCCTGATTTCTCAATCTTGTTGTATTCTTGTTTCAATTTTCCATCGGTGCTACACAATTGTTGATACACAACCATAGTTTCAAAGTCTCCTACTTCTCCAATCTTGTAATGAATGAATGATTGTATGTCTTTTTTTAACAAAACCCTAGCTAGGATGCTTGAGAAAGAACCCATTGAATCTATTTGTGATGCAATCTTGGGGTGTGGTTTGTACTTAGGTTCATCAAAATTTGTTGTAACAATCAGATTTACTTCTTCCTCAACACTGAGTGATTTGCTTGTGGATGATGTAGATGCCATAAATTGATTTAGGGTTTTGGAAAGTAGTAGGTTAATAAAGTGTTCAATGGAAAATTTACTTACTCAAAATCATCGAAGAGTGATGTCGGTTCAATCTACAGTAGCCTTGAATCCTCTTGAAAATCTTTTAGCTCAAACTCTTTTCTATGAAATCTACGCTCTTCAAAATCTTAATATAAAAATGAAGTCTATTTCCTATGTGTTTATAGACTTTTCGATATTCCTACTCAAACTTTCATGCATTAAATGCTTGACCTACCTTTTGGTTCATAACAACTGTCAGCTTAGTAAAGACTATGGGATATCAATAGCTTGGTTAACCCACAATTCCTTCGTCAGTTGATACATGTGCTCGGTTAACCTTCAATAGTGATTACCGATAGGTAACCAGCTCTCAGTCTAGCTTTTACCGACTATGTAACTTTGCTAGCTCTTAACATATAAACCATAATGCATCTTAATTCATGGATATTTGGTATGTGACCATCACATATAAGGAACTGTATGTAAGATATGATCATTTTGAAATATCATTCCCATACATATATGTATTGTCTTAGGTGGAGATACCGATGTCACACAATCCAGTGGATGAGGTTTCACCGATAGCATTACTTGACTTAGCATTCTCATTAGATGCCTTTCTCCATATAGTGTTCCTGATTTGCATGATATTTGCAACAGTGTTTCCACTCTCAAATACATGATTTTCCTCTGGTGCTCGGTCTCTACAGTCCTTGTTTAAATGATCAACCTTATGGCAATCCAGACATGCCATTCCAATGCTTTTCCAGCTTCTCGATTGTCCAACCCATCTTTTCCTATTATAATTTGCTGCAATGTGCCCATATCTACCACATGCAACATAATTAGCCCATGTGTTATAATCCCAAACATAAGAATTACCTTGTCTCTTTGGTTGATATGGCTTGCGTATTGTTTTTTGCTTAGGGGTCCATACTTATTTCATCTTAGCTTTACACTCTCGTGTAATGTGTCCATGTTTATTACAAGAGTAACATAATTTCTCCATAGCATGGTTATTATCATTTAAATTAGCTCTACATTCATAAGCTTGATGTCCATATTTTCAACAATAATAGCAATATCCATTGAATTTAGGAGTGACAAGAGGTTTACCTTGTGCTCTGCTTCTACAAACATTGGAAGTGTAACCTAGTTTTCCATAGTAATAACATGTCAATACTTTAGGCCTCTATTTTGATTTTTGTTGATTTGTTCAACTTTTTGTGATGATTCTCCTTCACCGGTATAGCCTAATCCAACTTTACTCCCAAATATTCTTTGATTAATCAAAAAATCATCAATCTTCTTGGTGTTGTTCTTAGCTAGTTTTATAATTTGATTATGCTATTTTTGTATCTTTATTTAATTTCTCAATTTTTTGTTATATTCTCTGAGTATTGCAACAACTTCAAGTCTTCTTGATAATTCTCCATTTACTCATTTTACATCTTGATTTAAAGTCATCATCTGATTTGATACTTGGAAGTGACGATCGATGAGTCTTTGTATTTCACTTTCTTTAACTTAAAGTTGTTCAGTCATTTGTCTTCAATCTTCAATAGCTAGATTCATTTCTTGTTTAGCCTATCTAGCATTATTCATTATCTCTACCAATCTCACCATCTAAGACTCTTGACCGATTTGAAGTGCTTTCACTTGTTCAGATAGATGTTGATTCTTTTCAGATAAATCAGAGATTATACTTTCAGATCCATCAGAAATGCTTTGAGAACAAGATCCAATATGATCAAATATATCATGAATTACTTTTTCATGATAACCGACCTCATTTTGAAGAATAGCTAGGTTCTTCCTTTCAACCAGTAATTTCTTCATTCCTTCCTTGGCTTGCTTGTATTGTTCAATGAACATCTACATCTGTATCTTCTGATTCTCAATAGTCTTATCTAGCTTATATCTCTCCATGACTTAGATCTTTACCCTTCAGTGGTTAAACTATCCAATAAGAGAATTTTCATCTAATACCAATTGTTGGAATTAGGAGAGATAGGGTACTGACAGGGGAGGGGTGAATCAATGCCCACTAAAACTACCTTTCAGATCTATAACAGTAAGCAATAATAACCTTGCAAAATAACTTGTGAAAGTAGACAATATGAAATCAAAAATATATCAATCACATAACACAAGTATTTTTGTAATCCAGAAACCCTTGTTAGAAGGTAAAAACTGTGGTGGGGATGACAGCCACAAATTCTTTACTACTGTAGATAGAAAAGGTTTTCCTGCTAGGGCTACAAGTTTTGATCACTTCTGGTGATCTTACCCTATTAGGAGTAACATATTAGATCAACTAGATCTACCTAGTTATAGGATTTTAACAACACTAATGAAGTGTGCACTCGGTTAAGAGATTTACATAAGACTCTCAAGTCTACCCTATAAAGAGATTTAGCCAAAAACTCTATTACAATTGTTAGAAAGCAATAGGAAATTATCTGCTAATTGAAAAATTAATTGTCTAATATAGATCAATAAGTACTGAATATATTTCATCTTTACTATGATGAATCTCTACTCTGGATTACTTAGTTAGCCTACTCTGATTTGTTTTAATCTGATCTCCTTGGTATATTGTTCTTCTCTGCCAATTGATAGTCTTGAAGTTTAGGCAAGTGCTTCAAGTCCTCATTAATTCATACATCAGTTCACATAAAAAATGATGCAAACATACAATTATATAGCATACTACATTATGTTACTTTAACAAAATTAGGTTACAAATCTTAGACAAAACCCTAAGATCTACAGTGTACAAAAATAGTCTAGATCAAATATTACATAAGATCTACATTACATTAAATGAATATTATGACAATAAATATTCCTTGATCTTGGTAAAATGTTTTCTAATCTGTTGTAAATATATGCATAGAAGAATGTGACATTCCCGATTACTATGTTGTTTCCTATGATCCTCGATAAAAATAGTATAAACTGCTCAGTGTATATTGGTGCTCAGTGTTTACAATCACTCCATGTCGGTGTCTGTTGATGCTCAGTAAACTATCTGATGCTCGGTGTATATGCTTAACCGACTGGTCTATTTTGTTTCTAGTTACCGACTAGCTCAATATAAGTAACCGGCCGATATCTTTGATAACCTTGATACTAATGACAACCTCTAATGCTCAATAGAGATAACAAATTTATGGGTCTCGAGTATTTTTCTCTTGGTTTAGATTCTTTGCTCTTCCTTTTTTTAAAACTAAAACATTGTTAGTGTTGACAGATTTTATTTTAGTCAAACCTTGAATTTGATAATCTATACATCATATATTATAAATTTAATATTGATTAGATGATTTTTTTATATATGTGAAATTTAGAGTTATATTAAATTATATAATACTATTTTAAAAAGTATAATACATATAATTTTATTTTAGATTATTAATATAAATTATTTTATAATATTTTGTAGAGAAATGTATACTAATTCAAAATATTTAAACAAGAAAAAATATTTTAATAAGCTTGGTTTGATTTTAGCAATATTATCATTTTTTCATAATTTTATTTTTTTTAAATAAATACATTGTATTTCTATATTATGTTCAAAATTCTTTTTTTTATTATTATCTTTCATTTCAATAATTTTACTTTATTTTTTAATATTTATAATTTAATCTTAAAATAAATTTACAATTAAAAAGATTAAGGCTATATTTTCTCACAGTCAATATTTATATTCTTGGCTTTTTAGTATTTAGTATAAATGGTGGATTTTTTTATTCTAGATGCTTGAACTCATATTTATAGTATTTATTTATAGAGTTTTAAATTAAAAATATACAAAAATATTTCTTAGAGCACATAATCTTTCATGGCTTTAAAGGATTTATTTTATGAGAGAGGATTGATAGTTAAGCTTAGGGCTAAGTGTTGAAATTATATACGTCACATAAATTTAAATAAGGAAGAGTGAAGTAGTCATCAGGTTTGTTTGAATTTTAAGATGAAGAAAATATTAGGCTTCTATTTAATTGTAAGTACAATTTTTATATTGAATGTATTGATAGGTCATTTCATTTTTATTCTATTCCCATCAATTTAAGGCTAAGAGACTAGACTAGGAGAGAATGATAATCAACAAAATGTGAAAAAAGAAAGAAATATTATTGACATGAATTTTGTAGTCTAATAAAAAAATTAATATATAATATTTTGATATGATTATTTTGTGTTTAGGTAAAGTATGTTTAAATGATCAAAGAATTGTATGCTAATGTAATGAACAATAAAGATTAATGCCCTATTTTTTATGTGGATGTACTCAATTTCATTTACGCATTTATATTTTTAATATTATAATTCATGCATTAATATTCTTTCTAGAGAATATGAAGATGAGAATCACTGTTGGATGCAACATTAACCTCAAAAACACAAACATCATGATTTGAATGGAGGTGATTCTTCTTCAAAATTTGAGGAATGGATTTCTAATGTAGTGAATGCTGCAAAGGAATAAGATCAAGATATAACAATGAAGGAAAATGAGCTTTCACAATCTCTACATTTATGGGCTATGCATTTTAGTGGAATGCGAGACTATGCTATTCATTAAGAGTGGAATAAAAAGACAAAGGAAAGACAAATTGTGAATCTATTGTTAGATATTGAATTTCTTCATCAAACTAAGAAGAAATTTTATATTATATTCATCAAACAAATTATTGGATTCTGGTAAAAAAAATGGTCCTATATTATTAAAATATAAGATGATTTGACCATCCACAATACAATTTGGTGAGTGTGGATTTGTACAGACAACTAAATCAAATTTTTATTAGAGATATACAAGTTGTACATTTTACCTCCTCAAATTAACTAACCATTTCTAACTAAATATATAAGAAGCCCAAGATGGTCTTATGTCATTCAAATAGAATCTTGTGGTAGTGTAACAAACAATATCACATTGTCTAAATTTTGATTAGTTACTACTTGGTAACTATTGACACCCTCCAAATGGACTACAAGACTATGGATGTAACTACTTTAAGGGTATAAATTATCTCCTTGTTTACCAATATAATTATCAAGTTTTTATAATTTGCTAACATTTTGTTTGAAATAAAAATTCATGTAAATTGTCAATATAATGGCCTTCATCAAGTGCTATTAGAGAATGTGTTGAGTGTATATAAGGGGAGTACCCGTCATCAATTTTTTCTTTACAATATTAAAAAAAATCCAACAAATTTTTTTTGATGAATAGAGGCCTTTTCTAGTGATAAAAATATTAAAGTAAAATATTCACAAAAAAAGAGCCGGGGGAAAGAATCACCTAGCAAGTTCACATGGCACTTAGGTTGGAAACAAACTAATATTCATAAAAAAAAATTATAAAACCAAAAACCCTCAAGCTGCAAGAGTAGTGGCAAAAGAGGGAGGAGGATCTTTATCATCAAGATTGCCCCAAACATCAGGGATGGCCTAGCCATCATTAGGTTCATCTTTTTCAACTTCTCCTTCCTCTCGCCGAGGTGAGATAGCCAGTGCCAGGTGAGGGAACTTTCCTTGATTAACAGGAGCATAGGCCAAAGGCTGAGTAAAAGCAGTAGCAGTGGAGGCAATCACAGGAGGCCAACCAGAGCCTGCATCCCTCCGAGGAGGAGGGGAAGCAAAGTGACAATGCCATTGCTATAGAGTCCTGGAGTGCCTAGCAGAGAAGCTTCAACTGTGACGTTGGCCCCTGGACGGCCTACAGTTAGTTGAGAGAGAATCTGGAGGCACTCGAGCCATAGTACAAGGGGAATTTCCCCAATGCTAGAGAAACTCTTGCAAGTGAGCAACCTCCAGGGCCACTTTATCTACTTGCACCTGGATCTACATCATTACATTATTAAAAATACATGCCTTAGCAAAAATAGAAACATAATTATCCAGAGAACTGTGAGGAAAAAGCACAGTGTTTCTATCTTTCCATAGACTAAACAAAATTTCTAGCCTAAAAGTATGCCATATCTAGGTGTATTGGGAAGGCATTCTGGGGGAGTCACCAAGAAGAGCCATATGCCAAGAAAAAGGCTCTAGCCTAAAGGGTGCAAAAAAGTCATGAATCCAACTCTAGTAGTTCTAGGCATGACGATAGAACCAGAAAATATGCATGAGCATCTTTGAGTGACCATGAAAAGGGCATTTAGGGTCAAGAACCCCTATATGCCAGAGCCTAGCTCTCAAAGGTAAGCCCTGGTATAACAAACACCAGGAAAAATAAGCAATTTTAGGCTCTGTAATAGAATCCCAAATAGTACGAAATCTCCAGCCCCAAATCTTTTGAGAAGAAGAAAGATGCCAACACTGGTTGAGAAAATCAATCATGGAAAAATGAGGCATAAGCCAAGAATACCCAAGCTTAGGCTTGTAGCTGGTGAAAGGAGTAGCAAGATACCACTTCTAGTCTTTCCACCACAGTCTGACCAACTAAATTCCCAGCTTATGCAAGAGGTGGGGTGGAATGGTAGAAACCAAAAGGTCAAAAGTCTGATGATCTAGGCAGATGAGCTGAAATTGAACTCAGAGATCATCCCGTGATCAGAGACCCATAGTGGCTCTAGAAAAAAACATCCTTGGGGGTTTAAATGCCATGCCTATGAAACCAAAGAGCACTAATCCCTTGCACTCTGGCAAGAGGAGTTCCCTACTGAGTAAAGAGAGGAGACCACCAAATGTTCTACTGGTTGAAAGAAAGACCATCATGAAAACCATTCCTAGCCCACCGAAGCTAGGGCTTGACAAATTCCCAGGCTCTCCAAATACTTTTGGCTACAAAAGTACCCTAGATCTGGATAGGCTCCCTCATAACCAGCAGGGTTTGAAAGCCAATCCCCTTCTAGGCAAGCTTGTGAAGAGGAAAGCCTGAGGAAATGCAACGATGAAGCAAAATTTTCTAGGATTCATTGCCTGTAAGACACTGCACAACCCATTTTGCACAAAGGGTGTTACCTTGCTTCTGGGTATCAATTAATCCAAGCCCACTAGAGGATTTTGGAAGGCAACAAAAATCCCAGGTAACTTTGTGGAAGCCCTGGTGATCAATACCAGAGGCCTAGAGAAAATCCCAAAGAAGTTTCTCAAGCCTTTTATAGGAAGATTTGGAAGGGGCCCAACAAGAGGAGTAATAAACATGCGTGGTAGCCAAGACTTTGGAGCAGATCTAAAATTTTCTTGTGAGGGAGAGCGGCTTCATGATCCAGTAGGTAAGCTTTTTTTCAATCTTAGCAAGAACTACATTCCATAGATCAGTAGGATTGCCTTGAAAAGCAAAGGGAATACCCAAAAGAAAAATATCTCCCCATGTTGAATCCTTGTCCATCCAAACTAAGAAAGCCAGGGAGGCTTGGGAAGAGCTAACTATCTATAGCAAAGGGTTTTGTGCCACTGAATGGCTGAGCCAGAAGCCAAACAAAAGGTGTCTAAACACTATAAGGATGCCTTGATATTCTCTTCATCCTCCACCAGAGTGAGGAAGGAATCATCGGGGAAATGGCCATTGACAAGCTATTGGGAGGAATTTAGTAAGGAGATACCCCTAACAGTTTCGATGGAAATGGAGTGAGCTAACAGGTATCCAAACCCTTTAGCAGCTAACACATAAAGAGCTAGAGCTAGAGGGCAACCCTACCAAATGGAACGGAAAAGCCCAAAGGTGGAAGACTGGCGGCCATTGATGGTAATGCAGGGAGAGGCATCATTGAAGAGCATCTACACAGATTGAATAAATCTTGGGCCAAAACTCATAGTGTGAAGCACTGCAAGGATAAAATTCCATTAAATATGATCATAAGCTTTAGAAAAATCAATTTTGAGAAAAAGGGCTTTCTGGTGAGACTTATGAGCCCATTCCATACCTTCCCAAATAGAAATGATGTTGTCAAGAAAAAATCTTGACTTAATAAACCCTATTTTCTTAGGCCAAACCTCAAGCCAAATAATTTGTGAAAGCATATGATGCGTCTTGATAGCCAATGCTTTCACAATGATCTTGTAGGAGACATTGAGCAAAGTGATGGGCCACTAGTTGCAAATGTCCTCAGGATCCCCAACTTTGGGAATGAACTTGATATTCCCTTGGTTAATGATATCCCCAAGAGATTGGGTATGAAAAGCTTCCGGGTAGACCTGGTGAAGATCCAGACCAATGGCCTCCCAAAGGGTTTTGTAAAACTCATAGGGAAAGCCATCACAACCAGGGGCTTTATCATTAGCCATGGTGAACATAGCTTCACGAAGATCTTACAAGGAAAGCAGTTGATCACAAAAGACCCACTAAGTAGGGGAGACACACTAAGGAACCACCACGAGGCAATCTACAAGAGCTTTCTCGCTGGTAGGGGAATGGCCCTGAGTAGCAAAGACCTATTCATAGTGATGAACAAAGGCTTGCAAAAAATCAGGAAGCTCCATGAAAAGGGAATGACCTTCTCAAATTCTAGATATGCCTGTACTAGTATGCCGAGGGTGAAGGGCAGTAAAAATTTCTTTCAAAACTTTGTCTCCAACTTTTAACTAGTGTAGTCAGGCTTTGATCTGGGCTCCTATGGCAACATGGTTGTCAACTAGTTGCTTCTGGTGGCATAACTTAGCAAGATTGATTTGTAGCTCTTGATTGAACGGGTCCTGAGCTAAGGCTTCGGTGGCAACATGCAAAGCTTTGGTGTTAACATCATAGGCTCTGCAATGAAAGTTGGCCAATTGCCTACCATAGATGCACAAGAAATGAGCCGTACACCTAATGGCATCATTCCACCATTGAATCCATCCTGTCAAGTGGGTGGGTCTAGGCTCATGATTCCAAACCAAATGAATGTGGGCCACACAGTAGAAGGATGATGAAGGACAAAAGTATTAAATTAAAATTGCGTGGTGGGAGGCCTAGTCTTGGCTGTCTGCCAAAAAATACTAAATTGGATGGGAAAGTGATCTAACATGGTCACATCAACAAGAGGAGTGACCGGCATGGCTTGCTTTTCAGAAAAGGAGAAAAAAGATTGAGCTAAGATCATAGCATGATCAAGCCTTTTATGAATTCTATCAGAGGAAGCCCTGTAATTAGACCAAGTGTGCCAGGCCCCATCAAAATGGTGGTAGCCCACATTGGGATCAAAAAGCCCTAATTTATTATGCATGTAATACCAGGCTTCTCTTTCACTAGCTATCTAGTGAAAAGGTATGAAGCCATCCTTGTCAGATGCTGTCTCCACCATATTAAAGTCCCCACAAACAAGCCAGGTAGCAGGTGGAAAAGAATCTGCAAGCCAATGCCACAAGTGAGATCTCTCAACAACATCATTGGGAGCATAAACATTAACTATGCCGAAGGAATGATTCTCAATAATGAAAGTGGCCCAAATAACCCATTGCATGGGATCAGAACCATGGCTAACCAGAAGGGAATGCCAATGAGGAGAGAGGTGAGTAACAACTCTACCTCAGGTAGCCTTGTGTTGAGAACAAAGAGCAAGGCTCTTAGGCCAAATAACTTTACAAGCAGCATCAAGAATGAAATCTAAAATCTTAACTTCCTAGAGGCATAAACATCCAGATGACAAAAATGCTTACGCAAATCCTTGACAGAATATTTTCTGTGTAGGTCTATCAACCCATGAACATTCCATGAGATGTACTTCATGAAATAATAGTGTTGTCCATTCCAACCTCATCCCCAAGGGATTCAAAGCTATTAGATAAATAACCTGGGGCAAAAATAGAGCTGAAAAATTCTAAAGAAATATTACACCGCTTGTCTTGCATGCCATTAAACTTAGTCTCAACATGCCCAGAAGGGCTGCAAGAGTGGTGGAAAGAGCTGGAAGAAATAATCTTAGCAACCATTGGAGGCATGCAGGCTGGAGAAGCAGAAGCCTGGGTGATAGAAACATCTTTCCCCTACGAGGCAGGGTTTGAAACTTTGATAACAGGGGTTTCCAAGGAAATTGTCTTATCAGAAGGTGGTGAATGGGAGGTGGGAGCCAAAACAGGCTACTTGTGGAGCTTGTTATGGCAATCGATAGTGACCCATTCATCTTTTTTACCCTCCTTTTTACCGTCTTCTTTCTTGCCAGCCTCAGTTGGTTGTGAATCAAAAAAATTTAATTTTCCCCCAAAATAATAAAATATTCTTGAGGATCTTACACATTTATTCATGGGGGGTTTCTTAAAATTATGCTTAATAGGAGGAAGAAATGGTACATAGCTAAAAATGAAATAGATTATTCCAACATTCCCTGCTTATTATATTATTTCTCAAATTTATCATCCAAACCTCAAGTTTGACCCTAGCCAAGAGAGGTCCTCCCTTAAGGCTTACAAAACAAAAATTGCTAATTACATAACATAAATATGTATTTTGATAAGATCATTATTTTAATAATATAATATTTAATTAAATGAATCTCCCCAAAGTTACATTGTGACCCTTAGAACGATGTCACTCCAAGATGAATACTTGATCTCTTAGTCCTGAAATCTTGGTTCACAAACGTAAATATATGCTAGACTAAAATCCTCCTAATTGTCTCTTGAATCTTGCAAGGGTTATAATGATGGAATATGGATGAAGTGACTGAGAGGGGGGGGGGGGGTGAATCAGTCAACCATAAAACACTTCACAATTAATTCTTTCCAGATCCCTTAGGATATCTTAACAATGTTATCTGCTTTAGCACTCGGTAAATAGATTGCAGTAACTTTGAAGATGTAGAGAGTAATAGAAAAATTATCTTTAGATATTCATCAGCACATGTATATGATTGAGAAAGCAATTAAGAACACAAGAGACACAAGATTTAACATGGAAAGCCAATATGGGAAAAACCACCAATGTATCTAGATACTAATTTTCACTTTTCTGAAGTGATGCCCGGTTAGAAGCCAACCTGGTAAAAGGTTACAAAACACACTGTTAGGTGTGACCTTGTTAGAGGATTTAAAACACCTTGCTAGGAGTGGCCTAGTAAGAGGTCTTGAAAACAATTCAATGGAATTGTCACCTTGTTAGAGGATTTACAATATGGTTGTTAAACCAACTCGGTTAAGAGATTTAGAATTCACTGTTACAATGATAAGAAGGTAACAATGAAAAATGACCTGTATAATAATGCAACTGTCTTGCTGATTACAGATCTCTGTTCTGCATATGTGTGATCCTTCCTGATCGAATAAATCTGTGCTGCACCTCAAGGATATCTAAACATCCTTCACAAATTTGCACACACCTTTCCTGTCTTTCTTCTGTAAATCTTCTGCTATATTTCTTGTTTATTTTTCACATTTGACCTTTTATTTATATGATTTTAGATTTGTCAAATCGACATTATTTAGTATAACAGTCGGCTGAATTAAGAAAACTCTATTTGCAAAAATCCTTCAAGGGCCGACAGTGCTCGGTGACCATAAATTTCTATAATCTTTCGGAGACCGAGGGAACTCGGTAAACACCGACAATCCTTTACCTTCGATAACCGACTGAACTCGGTAAACACTAACTTTTCTTCGACAATCGACTGAACTCGGTAAACACTAACTTTTCTTCGACAACCGACTGAACTCGGAAAAAACTAACTTTTCTTCGACAACCGACTGAACTCAGTAAACACTAACTTTTCTTCGACAACCGACTGAACTCGGTAAACACTAACTTTTCTTCGACAACCGACTGAACTCGGTAAATGCTAAATTTCCTTTTGTGACCGAGTGGACTCGGTAAGCACTAATCTTCCTGTCTAGCAGACCGACTGAGCTCGGTAGTAACTGATTGCTGCGGACTATGACATTGTGTGACATCAAAGACAATACATAATTTGAGTAGCAATTTTCTTCAGACAATTGTTTCCAACAATCTCCCTCTTTGGCATTGATGGCAACACAATATGTCATATCATAAGAAATTTGAAAGAGTTAGCTCGGTTCAGATTCAAATCTCCCTCTGTTAGCAAACTTCCTGTATCCTGAAAATTCTTCCTTCTGACTATTGAAAAAAATTTCTTGAAGTAATAGCAAAGACATAGCAAACACTCCCTCTTTGACAACACATGCCAAAGACAATTCACATATTACCGGTGAAAATTAATGTACCTCAAGTACTGATTCATATGCAATGATTCCTTGAATATGCTGCATCAACTGGTTGATTTTCAATCATTTTCTGGTTGATGCATCACTAAAACTATATTTAGTGAGCCTCGGATAGGGGAATGACCCCTAACTTACCTCTTAGATACACAAATGCATCCTTAGGTAATGGTTTGGTAAAAATGTCTGCAATCTGTTCTTTTGTATGGATATATTCTAATCTGATTTCCTTATCCTGCACCAATTCTCTGACAAAATGATATTTAATAGCAATGTGCTTGGTTTTGGAATGCATCACTGGATTCTTAGAAATGTTTATTGCACTGGTATTGTCACAAAATATAACAACTGGTTCTTTGATTTCAAACTTCATACCTTCTAATAACTGTTTAAACCAAACAATATTTGAACAGTTTACTGCAGCAGCAACATATTCTGCTTCAGCTGTGGATTGAGATGTGCAATTTTGCTTTTTACTAGTCCAGGATACCAGTCTTTTTCCAAGAAAAAATGCTCCACCACTTGTGCTTTTTCTGTCATCAATGTTTCCTGCCCAATCAGCATCAGTAAACACTTTTAAGTCTAGATTGCCTCCAAATTTATACCACAAACCATATTCTTCAGTTCCCCTTAAGTATCTTAAGATTTTTTTGATTGCCATCATGTGATTTTCCTTAGGTTTTGCTGAGAATCTAGCTACTATACCGACTGCTAAGGCAATATCAGGTCTTGTATGTACTACTGTAGACTATGATTTTGAACCTGTTACCTGTCTTGAAAGGCTGAAACATTCAAACATTAGACTAATCTAACATATTCATGAACTAAAAATAGCATAAGACATGAAAACAAAACCAAAGCCACCTCAAGATTGTTGCTAAAAAAACAAGTGCTATAGAGCAAATGTTTGATTTGCTTCAATTAGAGGGATGTGGGTGTGCTCTCTAAGCACTTGGAGCATATTCTAATGCATACTAAGATTGATTTTAGACCAAATATAGGTGTGATATGATGCTATATGCTATGCAAAACAATAAAAGAAACTATGTTAATCCATTATTGCTAAGCTATGATGTTCTTTAAGAAAGCTTGAAGATGATAAAAAGAAACTAACAATTAGTATTGCTTATGCTAAGTCTAGAGCTAAATGGACATGATAACAATGCATAAAATGAAAGGTGAATGGATATTTTGCTCTTGGAAATGAGGACTATTTATAGACTTTTGGGAGGATGAATGAGTGGCTAGGATCAAAATCCTTAAGAGAGGCCAAGATTCATTCAAAGGGGAGCACATGGATTGTGCTAGTTCAAGGCCACCTCCTTGTGACAAGTGTCACAAGGGCATTGGGTTGAAAGATGGGAGGAATGTACACAATTGGGAAATGTGCCTAAGGTCAAAGGGTGTAAGAAAAGGGTGAGGGGCTTCTTAAATGCATCATAAATGCATGTAAGAGGGATAAGGAGGCTTTAAATGCATCATAAATGCATGTAAGAGAAGCCTCTAGAAGTTTGTTGACTTTGGGTCAAGCTTAGGAGTTGGCTAACCTTGTTTAGGGAATGTGACAAGGTTAGGGGGAGGATTAGGATTAGGATTAGGGGATTTTAGGATTAGGATGGGTGAAGAGGTTGGGTTGAGAAGATTCTAGAAGAGTCTAGAATTCTCTTTGGTTTTATGGAATAAAAGTTTATTCATTCCAAAAGCTTAAGTTTTGGGAATATTTATTGAAATATTTTCAATAAATATGAAAATTAAATATTTAATCTTAATTAAATATTTTGAGTTGAGATTAGGGTTAGAAAAGGTGGGATTAGCCTTTTAATCGAAATTAAGAAGGGATTAGAAGATTTTGGAAGAGGTTAGTGGTTTTAGGAAAAAAGGCTAACTTTTGGTCAAAAAATAAATTAATTATTTTTGGGGGGATTTTTGGTCAATTTATTAATTAAAATAATTAATAAATAGGGGATTAATGTTTAAATAAGATTTAAACATTTTTGGGAGGGATTTCTTAATTAAATATTTTTAATTAAGATAAAGGGATTTAATGACATAAAAATAAATTAATTAATTAAATAAATAATTAATTAATAAATGATGATGTCATCAGGGATTTTTCAGAAAATAAAAATAATTTATTTTCTAAAGGATTTTTAGGTGTCTACATTTTGCCCCTCTTTGATGCGATGTCGCAAGTGGCATGGCGTCAAAGACAAGAAAATAAGATGCCCAAGGCTAGAATTTAGAGGAATAAGGGATTGTGCCCCCTCGAGAAAATAACGCAAGGAGCAATTATTGTGAAATTTTCTCGAAAGGAAACAGAGAAGGAAGGACCTAGGAAGAAGGGGAGATAAATAACCAAGCTTCCAAGAGCAAAGATGAGTGAATGCAAGATGAGATGGAATGCAAAATGCAGGATGCAGCTACATGAGGATGCAAGATTAATCTATATGATGCAGGATGCAGGGGAGATGGGGAAGCTCCAAGTGCAAATGTGGAGAGCACAACCTAGTTTAATATAGCAATGCTAGAGACCTGCCAAGGATACTGGGATCACGAGGCCTTGTCACCAGTGTTGCATAGGACTGACGCTAAAAAGACACGCAGGGTTGCCCCAGCATCGCACATGAAACCCGAAGGAGGCATGGTGGAAATGATGCTGAAGAAACCACAAACACATGACTGACTCACAGGCAGAAGCAAAAGATCAAAAGACCTTGCCCCAGATGATCCTCATTCGCAGCACACCATGATATAAAGGATCGTGGTGACGTTGAGTAGAGAACAATGAGAAGCTGTAAAAGATTAACAAGACCCAAAGGACAAAATCCAAGGTCAAAATGAAAACTCCAAAAAGACATCCTTTGCCAAGGAGAGAGATGTGATTTGATTGATGGTGGGAAGATTGGTCGGACAGGAGGAACGATATATCCTCAAGGACCAGGATGGAAGATTAGGTCAGACAGGGGGAACGATATATCCTCAAGGACCCATGGGTTGGTGAGAGAATAAGTGTAGTTGTTCGCTGGCAAAAGCTGAAGTTCAAGGAATAATCAGGATGAGCAAGGATAAGTCGACAATTGATGTTGCTGAAGCACAAGGCCCGAGTGGGACTAAAAGTTTTCTGAGGCTGGGGATGGGACAAGATATTTGATCAAATGCTGCTGCAGGACGGACAAAGGTTATGTACAACAAGGAGGAATGATATGCACAAGGGATATGTACAGAAGCTCAGGATTGGGGATAGGAAGATCACACTCGGCGGGACTCTCACTAGGACGGAGACAAGAAGGATATTTACAGAAAGGATTGCGCTGTATAGGAAAGGGATAAGGATATGGTACAAGATATGGTACAAAGCTTTGGAATAGGATATAGATTGCAGATGGGTTGGAGGAAGATGGAAGCCGAATGCTTGGAGGATAGGGGAGATGGAACTGCTGGGAGATCTGTTATGGATGGAGGAAGAGGACGGTAGCTGAAAGGACAACTGAATAGATAAATAGCCCAGTTTACTATGTTGGCGCCTGTTTACTAGGTTTTCACCAACATACTTGTCCAAGGCACTTGAATTGCCAAGTTTTCACCGTTTGGACGATCATTTTCTCTTTCTCTTTTCTTTTTTGCTTTTTTTTTTTTTTTTTTGAATGTTTTTGGATTTTTTGATATATGCAGGATCAGGTTCAGGCATAGAACCTCTTCAGATGGATGATGTTGATAGGATCATTCAAGGGCTCACCTTCTGGTGTTGATAGCTGATAGGCTCCCGAGCCGAAGGATGCGGTGACAACATAGGGGCCCAACCAAGTAGGCTCAAACTTGCCTTTCTTTTCTCTATTTGCTAGGACCTTCTGATTTTCTTTAAGGACCATGTCACCGACCTGGAATTGTCTAGGATGGAACTTTTTGTTATAACTCCTTTTGAGTCGATTTTGGTATGCCACCAGGTGATCATATGCTTGCTGTCTCTTTTCATCTAACAGGTCTAGCTGTGTGAGATGGGCTACACGATAATCTTCATCAGTGGTGTAGTTCTTCATGGAGACTCACAATGAGGGGAGCTCAACCTCGATCGGTAGAACAGCTTCAGCACCATATACAAGGGAGTATGGGGTGGTGCCTGTGGGAGTGTGATAAGAAGTGCGGTAGGCCCAAAGGGCGGGATTGATTTGGAGGTGCCAGTCACGACCAGAATCATTGACAACCTTCTTGAGGATTTTCAAGATAGTTTTGTTAGTTGCCTCAGCTTGGCCATTTCCTTGAGGGAAATATGGACTGGAGAAACGGTGATGGATGTGTAGTCTGGCACATAGATAATCCACATGCTGGTTTTCAAAAGGTGTGCCATGGTCTGTGAAGATGGTAGATGGTATGCCGAAGCGACAAATGATATGATAGAGGATGAACTTGGATATTTGGATACCAGTAGTAAGGGTGAGCGGAATCGCTTCAACCCATTTGGTAAAGTACTCTGTGGCTGTTATGATATACTTGTGTCCATCCGAAGAGAGGGGGGTGATCAAGCCAACAAGGTCGAGGCCCCAACATGAAAAAGGCCACGGTGGTGCAATAGGCTGTAGATCCTGTGCTGGTGCATGTATCAAATTGGCATGCTGTTGACATGGGAGACATTTCTTGACAAATTCACATGCATCATGTTCTATTGTTGGCCAATAATATCCAACTCTAAGCAGCTGCTTTGCTAGAACCATGCCACTCGTGTGGGCATCGCAAATTCCAGCGTGAACTTCTTGTAAGGCCAGGACGGCTTCGTTTGGATCTAAACATCTAGATAGGACATTGTGATACCCACGACGATATAGGGTGTTGGCTACAAGAGTGTAGCGGGAAGCTCTGCGAATAAGGTTTTGGCGTTGGTTATTGGTGAGATGGGGAGATATGATACCATTTTTTAGATATGCATGGATGTCGTGGTACCATGGGGATTGGGGACCAACCAAGACACATACCATTTCTGCATCAGCGTTCTCATAAGCTGGTGTATGTAGCTGCTCGACTAGGAATTCATATTGTGATGCGTCGCGTGGGATTTCTAATAAGGATCCAATGGTTGCCATTGCGTCCGCTGCTTTGTTCTGAAGTCTTGGGATCTGTGTGAACTGTAGATGTAGGAAATGCTCTTGCAGTTTGTCCACCAGCTCTTTGTAAGGTAGCAACTTGTCATCCTTTGTTTGATATTCATCTAGGACTTGTTTGATAATCAGCTGTGAATCTCCAAATACTTGTAATTCTATGATATTCCACTGAATGGCTGTTCTGAGACCTAAGATGAGTGCCTCATATTCTGCAATGTTGTTGGTACATGGGAATCCCAATTTGAATGATTTTGGGATGTAGTCACCTTGAGGTGTGACGAATA
Source organism: Chamaecyparis obtusa (assembly GCA_027943335.1). Taxonomy (NCBI): domain Eukaryota; kingdom Viridiplantae; phylum Streptophyta; class Pinopsida; order Cupressales; family Cupressaceae; genus Chamaecyparis; species Chamaecyparis obtusa. The sequence goes on from BSBK01012607.1 coordinate 57,450, forward strand.
GGATTCCTGCCCCTGATCCATGTGATGTGTAGGAGCCATCAAAGTATAGTTTCCACATGGGCTGCTCTTCAATCATGCATAAGTGTTCATCAGGGAATTCCATGATTAGTGGATAGGCATCCACCAATGGTGCTTCTGCTAGTTGATCGGCAATGACTTGCCCTTTGATTGCTTTGCGATCAATATACTGGATGTCAAACTCACTGAGTATCATGACCCATTTTTCCATACGGCCTATGAGAGTTGTCTTTGATAGTAGATATTTGAGGGGGTCCACCTTTGAAATGAGCTTGATTGTGTGACTGAGCATATAATGTCTAAGCTTTTGAGTGGTAAAGACCACTGCAAGGCATGCTTTTTCCATAGGTGAATAATTAAGCTCATATCCGACAAGAGTGCGACTGATGTAATAGATGGCTCTCTCCTTGTTGTCATCATCATGTTGAGCTAAGAGTGCCCCCAGTGCTGTAGTGGTTGCCGAGATGTAGAGTATGAGAGGGCGTCCTGGAATTGGTGGTACTAGGATTGGAGAATTGGCAAGATACTCCTTGATCTTATCAAAGCTTCTTTGACATATGGGATCCCATTTGAAGCTTGTGTCTTTGCATAGGAGATGTGTAAAAGGTTGGCACTTGTCTGCTAATTGAGAAATGAACCGATGCACTGATTGAAGCTTTCCTTGTAGGCTTCTGAGCTGTTTGAGTGTTCTTGGTGGAGGCATCTCTGTTATTTCTTTGACCTTCTTGGGGTCTATCTCTATGCCTCGTCGCAATACTATGAAACCTAGGAGCTTTCCAGATGTAACACCAAAGACACATTTCTTTGGATTAAGCTTTAAGCCATAATGATTCAGACGATCAAACACACGCTCTAAGATGTTGAGGTGTTCATCCCTTGTTTTGGATTTTGCAAGGATATCATCCACATAGTCTTCAAGGATCTTGTGGATCATGTCATGGAAGATCGCTGTCATTGCTCGCTGATATGTTGCTCCTGCATTCTTTAGCCCAAAGGGCATCATATTGTAGCAGAAGGTACCCCATGGGGTTGTGAATGCTATTTTATGTTGATCTGCTTCTGCTATATGAATCTGGTTGTAACCGGAAAAGCCATCCATGAGTGATAGCATTTCGTGACCCGCTATGAGGTCTACAAGCATGTCTATGTTTGGCAATGGGAAATCATCCTTAGGGCATGCCTTGTTCAAGTCCCTGAAATCAGTACAGATTCTGATGTCGCCAGAAGGCTTTGTGACTGGCACCATGTTAGAGATCCATTCTGAGTAGTCAATTGCTCTGATGATTTTTGCTTGAAGGAGCTTCTCAAGCTCTGCTTTAACTAGTAATGCTACCTTTGGATGCATTTTCCTTAGCTTCTGCTTCACTGGCTTAACGTTTGGATCTACTGATAGATGATGAACAAAAAGGTTTGGATCAAGCCCAGGCATGTGGGCGTATGACCATGCAAAGTTGATAACTGATTCCTTGAGCAAGGTGCTGAGAGCCATTTCTTCTCCTTCTGTTAGGTTGACTGCAATGTAGGTGATCCTTGGACATTCTTCTGTTCCCAAGTTGATTGGCTTGGTCTCTTCTATGATGATTGGAGATTGCTCTGGTCTATAATCTTGGATAGGGGGAAGAGGCAAGGCTTCATCTTCTAGCGCTTGAATTACCAAGTTTTCACTAGAAGATACGCCCTTTATTTTTACTGTTTTTGAGTCAGAATGTGCCCCAGAAGGGTTTTCACATAAAGAATCATGATGTTCTTTTGCTTTATCATTTTTGTGACTAAAGCTTGCCTCTTCCCCAAAATATCCTTCTGGGTGAAGCTGATAGACAGAGGTTGATGTTGGATCTTGATTGCTTGCTAGACCTGATGCCCCCATGAATTCTAGGAGTGCTTGTGCGCTTTGGAACTCATCGATGTGTGCAATGCTTGGTTGGTCCCAATCTATGAGGTCGGGGTTTGTGAGGGGAAGATCTATGAGGTTAATGGAGAGTTGTTGGAGAACAGAAGTCCCCAGGAGGGTGTCGTCGGCAAAGATATCGTCATAGGATCGGATGTCTTTCTCTTCGGGGATGTCTTCGATTTCCACAAGGTCATCCTGGCTATTCGAAAAGTTCACGTTGGTCATGTTAGTGCCCTCAGTTGTGGTATTGGGCTCTTGTTCAAGTAGGCGAGAGGTATTAAAGCCAAGTCCTTGCTGTTCTGGATTCTGGGATGGTATGATAGGAAATAAGTTTCCATCCTCTTGTGGTCCTAGACCACCACCTTGATAGTTATAGTGTTCTGTGACATTTTTGTAGGGGATTGGATATTTCTCTTTGAAGTAATCAAGAAGTTGTGTGTCACGTGATGGGGGATCTTTGTATAACCATTTGTTAATATCTGGATCCATTTCTTTGCTGTTGATGGTACCATGAGACTCAAAAGTCATGTTTCCGATTTGCTTGAGCTTATAATGTTCTTCAACAGGCTTGTTTTGACAACTTGGGCGCCCTTGAGTATGTGGATCACGTGGAAGAGCTCCTACAGCAAATGCATCACTGAGGCTGTATTCGCCACAACCCTGGTTGTTGATCTTGATGGATGATAAGGTGGAAGAGAGGATGGTCTCTGGATCGCGATGGGATCGGGATGAGCTAGCAATAGAAGTACCAATATCGGTTCCAGGACAATGAGTAGAATGAGGGAAAGATGTTTCCATCGCAAGGCAGTATGCGAAGGGGTTAGGGTCAGCATGGATGGTAACCTCAGTGCCTTGATGTGGAAACTTGATGCACTGATGGTAAGTAGATGGTACGGCCTTAATGGAATGGATCCATGGACGACCGAGGAGGATATTGAACGGTAGGTCAAGATCAACAATGTGGCAGAGAGTATCTTGCGTTGCTGGGCCTAGCTGGATAGGCAAAGTCATAGTACCTTCAAAGGTACGCTCCAAGTTATCATATGCTTTAATAGTGATCATCTCATGTTGTATGTCGGCCTCCGTGAACCCGATCTTCTTGATGAATTTTAATGTGCACAAGTTGAGGGCTGAGCCATTATCCACCAGAACTCGTTTGATGGTGAAATCTCTGACCATGACGGCAATGCGGAGAGGAAGAATATGGTCAGGAGCGACATCTGGTATATCAGATTCTTTGAAGGATAAGGCACATGCTGCTGATAGGTGTCCCACAAGAGTTTCAAACTGAGTTGTGTTAATGTTCATGGGGACATGGCCTTCTTTTAGAGCTTTGTCCAGGATCTCCTGATGGATGGGTGATGTGCGGAGCAAATCCAAGATAGATATTTGGGCTGGCATGTTCCCAAGATGCTCTATGATATTGTATTGTGCACTTGGTGCATTATGCTGTGTTGCGCGTGCATTTGATGCTAACCTGGTGTTAAACTGTGCTATGGATGTAGTAGATGTTGGCCTTGGAGGAGCAGCTGACCTTGGAGGAGCACCGGCAACAATTATCCTACCACTGCGGGTAGTTGCAGCACATTGTCGATCCGGCCCTTTGACGTGGATGGTATTGATGGTGGGCTCATCTTGGATGGGCTCAAATTGAGTTATGCATCCGACATACTTGTCATAGTTGATGTAGGCCACTGTGTGATCTTCTTGCTTGCCTTTGCCACAATTTTGGGGCTGATTGGCGTTAGCTTGATTCTTCCCGGTATTGTGTTGAGGGAACACATTTTGATATATTTGCAAACCGGCATTAGGTGAAGCTTGAGCTGGTGCATTGACCTGGATCTCCTTGCAATCAATGAGATCCTGGATGTAGTTCTTAAGCCGCATACACTTCAATGTTGTGTGCCCCTTCACACGATGGTAATCACAGTATTCATGTTCTTTATACCAATCAGACTTTGGTGCGTTGTCATCCTTCTGTGGGATGGGCGGATATGTGATCATATTTGCCTTGGCTAGCCGATAAAAGATCTGATCCAGAGGCTCACCCAAAGGTGTGAAAGTCCTCTTTGGATTGTTCTGATTGTTGGGTTTGTTCTGCCTTGGGGCAACGTTAACTGCGTTAACAGGATTGCCCTGACGTGCTGGCTGTTGCTGTTGGTATTGTTGCTGATACTGTTGCACGGGTGGTTGATGAGCTTGAGGAGGCTGCTGATAAATAGGTGCTTGATATGCAAGAGCTGGGGGTTGCTGATAGATGGGCGCTTGTGGTGGTTGGTATGTTTGAGCTGGTGTAGGACTAGCCACAACGAATTGTACATTTTTAGTGTCAGTGGCTCCATCTGTAACAACATTCTTGTTACGATTCTAGTAACGGGATTTATCATTGTTGGGTTTGTTCTTGGAATCATCCTTGAAGTGACGAATAGTGCCTTCGTCTAGGAGAGCTTTCTCGATGCCTATGCCTTTGCTCTTGATGTCTTGATATGTCTGGAGACAGTTCATTCGTATGTGATGGGATAGCTTTGGATGCAGGTTATCAATGAAGATCTTTGTTAGATGCTTCTCTGGCGGCTGATATGATAACCTAGTTGTAAGATTCTGCCATCTTTACAAGTATTCTGCAAGGCTTTCTCCATCTTTCTGCTTTGAGTTGCATAGGTCTAGCAAGGACAACTCATTCTCCACATTATGGGCATAGTGTGTGATGAACTTCTCAGAGAGTTCAGCAAAGGTTTTTATTGTCCCATGTGGTATTTTGTAAAACCACTCAACAGCAGTTCCTCCCAAGCTTTTGGGAAACAGGCGCAGGAGATAGTTATCACTATAAGCTACTTCTTGGCACGCCATGTAGAACTCTTTGATATGGTTTACTGGATCTCCTTTCCCCCGATACTTGTCGAACTTGGGTATCTCAAAATGCTTGGGGAAAGGGATAGTTGCTATGGACCGATCGAAGGGATATGAGCACACCTCTTTGAACTTGTATGTTTTATTCTCTGTTCCACTTTGTAGCTCCTTTAGAGCATTTTTCATTGCTTCCCACTCAGCATTGAGTGGCGAGGGAACTGGGACTTCTGCTTGTGATGGAAGCTGTGGAACTGAATATAGCGCTTGCTGTGGATAAATGGGTTGGAACTGATTCTAGGGCAATGGTTGCTGGGGATATTGCTGGTGTGGCATAGGGGGATATTGTGGTAAATGATATGGAACCGCTTGATGTTGTTGGGCTACTTGCTATTGTTGAACTGGCGGTTGTTGTGGGACTACTTGCTGATATTGGACATTTGGAACTTCCTGTTGTAACTGATGGGTGGGAACTTGTTGTTGCTGGGGGATGATAGGGATTTGTTGCTGAGGTTGATAGCAAGAGACTTGCTGTTGTTGAGGAATGATGGGTGTTTGCTGAAAGGGGACATGTGGTTGCTGTGGGGGAGGCTGTTGGAACGATGCTGCTTGCGGGTATGATGGTGGTAGTTGCTGAGGTTGGCTTTGGGTTTGGCTGATATAAGCTGGGTGCATGCCTGTGTTACTTAGAGGTGGAACAGATGTGGGGAAGCTAGAAGCAAAGGGTGATGGGGTAAGATAGTTGGGGAAAGTTGGCTGTTGAGGTGGTGGAACTTGCTGGAAGGTATTTGGGATTTGGGATGAATAGCTTGAAGCCGATGGTGCTTGGGGTAGTTGCTGCTGTGCTGCTTGGGTGAAGGCGGTTTGTTGACTTGCAACCATAGATGTAGGGGATTGAGATGGGATCCCCCATGCCTTCATTTCTTCTTGCGTAAGGCTCCATTGAGAGCTTGTGTTAGGGTGCACTGCAGTGGATGATGGAATGGTAGGAGCAACAGGAGCTTGGGACACGAATGATGGTTGAGAGAGAGGAGCTTGTTGAGGTTGTGGTTGAGCAGATGCTTGTGAGGAGGAAAATGAAGGAAACACCCAAGAGAAAGATGAGGTTGGAATGGGGAGCGATTGCGCTAACCCCAAAGAAGAAGGTACGGGTGCTTGGGGGGTGAAGGGTGACGGTGCTCCTTTGATGGTGAAAGGCATTGCTTGACTTGTGAATGGTGGTGGTGTAAAAGCTTGTGTGAGAGGTGGAAGCTGACTTTGGGTTTGGATTTGGGCTTGGGCAGCCATAGCAGATGATGAAGCAAAAGGGGTATGAGATGGAGCGGATGGTGCTGCAGCTTGTGTTGCGGGACTGGCGAGGCTTCCTTGCAAGAAAAGGGGAGTGGTGGAAAGCTCTTGGGGTGTTTGCATGATAGGATCGGGAAATGATTGGACAAACGGAGAATACGCTTGTGCTGGAACTTGGATAGTTTTGATGGGGATGCGTGGATAGAGAGATGGTGGGATGGAGGTATTTTCTGGTAGGTAGTGAACAAACGTGCTTTGCTGATGTTATGCTACAAGGGCATTGGTTGCTGATGGGCTTTCTGGAGGATTTACAAATGCTTGGTTTGCCAAGGGGGATGAAGGGATGTTTGGATCTTCACATGGGTTACTGGCTTGGATGTGGGGATTATAGGTCATCATGGCGTTGGTGAAAAGTTTGGGATCGGATGAGGTTGTTGGTGGATAAGGATTCATGCTTCTTCTTTTCCGAGATCTGGTCTCAACAGGCATGGAGATGCAAGTGCTAAATGGATGCAAGATGTTTGGCTAAAAGATGTTGATGGATGCAAAGTTGATGAACTTCTAAAGATGATGACTTTCTAGAATGCAATGCAAGGATGGATGAACTGCTCGGATTAGGATCAAGGATGGTGGAAGATTGGTGAGAGATGGTGGCAAATTGGTAAAAGAGCTTGGTGATGATGGAGGATTGGTGGGATGCTCTGATTTGGGTCAAGATTAGGTGGAGGAAAGATAGGTTACTGGTGGAGAGCTGGTGAAAGATTACTGAGTGGTCAACAAATGAGCTGCTATTTTTCCCAAATGGAGGATCAGAGATATAATGGGGTCAACCTAAGATAGACTGATGATCTTCGGTCAACAAGTTTCTTATCAATACACTCCAATCTCTTGCTCGAGATGATGGCTATGCAAGGACAAGGTTTGATTTCTTTATGACAACACGTTGTGTCAAAAAGAGGATGATGGTCTCTGATCTTGGATATGGGATAGGAACAACTCAAAAGGGTAAACACTAAGTGTTGGTGGATCTCTGGATTTGGAACAAAGGATGATGGATCTGCCGGAAAGATATGGAAAGCTGATGGGGGGATGTGGTGGAAAAGGTATTTGAAGGGTGAAGGGACAATGCTCTATCTAAAGGGATAATGCAAATGACAAGGATTGTTTCTAGAATGCTGGTAGGAAGATGAATGCAACTTTTATGATGTTCTTGAGATGCAACTAGAGTTTTGATGCTGATGCAAAGGGTGAAACTAGGATGAAACTAAGATGTAAGGTTGTTTGAGACAAGATTTCAAGATCTGAAGATGGAACAAGACATGAACAAGGAATTGGCTAATCTTCTGGCTCAAGGTTGACAAAGTGATGGTTAACTCAGAAACGGAAGGCGAACTGTTTGATACGAGCGTTATGGGCAATGTTCTCAAATCTGGCTTGGGACTTCTCCTCTGCTTGGGTTGCTTGGATAGTGGATTGATAGGTCTTGAGTTTCTTCTTGGTAACTTTTCGCTCTTGATAGGCTTGGGATTTGGGCAACTTCGCTTTAGGATGTTTGCTCTTGCTGGGAATCACTTTGGAAAAGAGGCTTCTGATTTTGAGGCAAAGGTTTCCAATGGAAAAAGTTAAATTCAAAGCAATCTCCACAAGGGACAAAGCAACCCTGCGGGATACAAACAAAGACAACTGACTTTGACAAAGCTTTGAAAGTGTATGTTTCAACAAGTGTTTTCACGAAGTCTTTGACTGTCAAGCACTCCAAACAGATCTACCTAAGGAAGGTGAGTATCAAAATCGCTTGCCCACAGCTTGGTATCCCCTAGAAGGGAATACAAATGGTGAGTAATCTTGAGGTGACCCGGTAAACCCCTTGGAATCGGTCCTTGCACAAGGATTTTGATACTTTCAGATGTAGATAGGGTAGCCTCTATTTTATCAGGTTTTTAATAGTTCCGTGGAGTCTCCATACCCGGTTTTGCTGATCATTCGTGACTCACCTAAGAGCCTTGCCAATTATGCTGGGGGAGAGGAATGTTTACCATCCCCAGTCATGTGTTTGGCACGAACGCCCGGCGATTAGGAGATGTAAGTGATTATTTTGTTCTTCACTTGTTTGTATACCGGTCAGAGGGGCTACCGGTTTGAGGTCGTTCTCCAAAGAGGAAGCGCTTCTCCCTGGACAGGCCTCGCTAAAAGTAGAAGAAGTGGACTTGTTCGAGTCCAAGTGTTCTACATTGCTTAAGTTTAACAGGATTTTGCAAAAAGTAAAACTCCTAAATGCACATCAAGCAGTTGTTCATTTTTCCAAATTTGATTAAGTGTGTTTGAACCTTTGAAATTGAAGACACAAGTGTTTAAGATTTTGACTTTTTCTTTCTCCAAAAAGTAAATCGAGCGTTTGCAAGTTTTTTGACTTGGGCATTCAAGATTGAGTGTGCGTGTTGATTAAGAACTTTTAAAAAAGCTTTGTTTTGATCTTTAAGGCATTCAAGATTGTGTTTTCTTTTCAAATGGAAAGTGATGCTTTAGGACCTAAGTTCTTCCTTTTAGCTTCATTCAAGATTTTGTTTTGACTCGTTTGAATGCAGACTTGATGTTCTTTTTATGCCCAAAAAGATATGATCATTCCTACTTTGCATGAATGCATTGTTAAAAAATCCTTGATGTTGCAAGGATGCAAATGCCTTGATTAATTTTTTTGTTTTGTTTGTTAGAAAAAATTTTGCAAATTTTAGTCCTTAATGCATTCAAGAATGATTTGGGGGTTCATTTTAAGCACTAAAATAAGGTGTGTATGATTTTGCTTCCTTATGGATTTTATTATTATTTTTGAAAAAAAATGGCCATGACCTCCTTGCTAGAAGAAGAAGAAGAAGGAGACGGAATAGAAGAAGAATATAGACAAGAAGAGGAAGAAGAATATAGACAAGAAGAAGAAGAAGGGATCGAAGTGCTCCGTCCGCCTATAAGCTTGAAAAATCTGAAAATGGTCTAAAACCCATCAGAATGTTTGCAAAGAACCCGTGAAGTGGGTCCCACCGGGCGTGCCAGAATGTAGACTATGATTTTGAACCTGTTACCTATCTTGAAAGGCTGAAACATTCAAACATTAGACTAATCTAACATATTCATGAACTAAAAATAGCATAAGACATGAAAACAAAACCAAAGCCACCTCAAGATTGTTGCTAAAAAAACAAGTGCTATAGAGCAAATGTTTGATTTGCTTCAATTAGAGGGATGTGGGTGTGCTCTCTAAGCACTTGGAGCATATTCTAATGCATACTAAGATTGATTTTAGACCAAATATAGGTGTGATATGATGCTATATGCTATGCAAAACAATAAAAGAAACTATGTTAATCCATTATTGCTAAGCTATGATGTTCTTTAAGAAAGCTTGAAGATGATAAAAAGAAACTAACAATTAGTATTGCTTATGCTAAGTCTAGAGCTAAATGGACATGATAACAATGCATAAAATGAAAGGTGAATGGATATTTTGCTCTTGGAAATGAGGACTATTTATAGACTTTTGGGAGGATGAATGAGTGGCTAGGATCAAAATCCTTAAGAGAGGCCAAGATTCATTCAAAGGGGAGCACATGGATTGTGCTAGTTCAAGGCCACCTCCTTGTGACAAGTGTCACAAGGGCATTGGGTTGAAAGATGGGAGGAATGTGCACAATTGGGAAATGTGCCTAAGGTCAAAGGGTGTAAGAAAAGGGTGAGGGGCTTTTTAAATGCATCATAAATGCATGTAAGAGGGATAAGGAGGCTTTAAATGCATCATAAATGCATGTAAGAGAAGCCTCTAGAAGTTTGTTGACTTTGGGTCAAGCTTAGGAGTTGGCTAACCTTGTTTAGGGAATGTGACAAGGTTAGGGGGAGGATTAGGATTATGATTAGGGGATTTTAGGATTAGGATGGGTGAAGAGGTTGGGTTGAGAAGATTCTAGAAGAGTCTAGAATTCTCTTTGGTTTTATGGAATAAAAGTTTATTCATTCCAAAAGCTTAAGTTTTGGGAATATTTATTGAAATATTTTCAATAAATATGAAAATTAAATATTTAATCTTAATTAAATATTTTGAGTTGAGATTAGGGTTAGAAAAGGTGGGATTAGCCTTTTAATCGAAATTAAGAAGGGATTAGAAGATTTTGGAAGAGGTTAGTGGTTTTAGGAAAAAAGGCTAACTTTTGGTCAAAAAATAAATTAATTATTTTTTGGGGGATTTTTGGTCAATTTATTAATTAAAATAATTAATAAATAGGAGATTAATGTTTAAATAAGATTTAAACATTTTTGGGAGGGATTTCTTAATTAAATATTTTTAATTAAGATAAAGGGATTTAATGACATAAAAATAAATAAATTAATTAAATAAATAATTAATTAATAAATGATGATGTCATCAGGGATTTTTCAGAAAATAAAAATAATTTATTTTCTAAAGGATTTTTAGGTGTCTACAACTACATACTGCAATTTTCCAATCATAGATCGGTATAGGGTCTAATCAACTTCTTTTGAATCATCATTTTTGGTAAGTTTCAGTCCAGTACACATGGGTGTACCAACTGGTTTTGAATCTTCCATACCAAACTTCTTAAGTATTTCCTTAATGTATTTAGATTAAGTAATGTATATACCATTCTTGCTTTGCTGAATTTGAAGACCAACAAAGAATTTTATTAAACCAAACATAGACATTTCAAATTCTTTGTTCATTTGCTCTGAAAATTCCTTGCACTGATCCTCATTCCCTATAAATATAGTATCATCCACAAATATTTCTGCCAATACAATTTTGTCATCCGGTCCTTCTTTAATATACAAATTGCTGTTATCATTATCTCTTTTGAAATTAATCTGGATCAAATAGTTATGGAGTCTTTCATACCATGCTCTAGGAGCTTGTTTTGAACCATACAATGCTTTGTGTAACTTGCAGACCATGTCCTTTTTATCTGGATCAACAAAACCTTCAGGTTGTTCAATGTAGACTTCTTCATCAAGAATTCCATTGAGAAATGCAGATTTTATATCCATTTGATATACCGTAAATCCTTTGTGTGCTGCATAAGCAAGTAGAGTTCTTACACCTTCTAATCTTGCGACAGGAGTGAAAGTTTCTCCATAATCTATACCTTCTTCTTGAGAATAACCTTTACATACCAGTCTAGCTTTGTTTCTAGATACTTGACCATCTTCATTCAGCTTATTCCTAAATACCCATTTTGTTCCAATTACATTCTTATCTTTAGGTCTAGGTACAAGAGTCCAAGTTTTGTTCTTTTGTATTTGTTCTAATTCTTCATTCATTGCTTCAATCCAACTTTCATTTTCCAATGCATCTTTGATATTTCTAGGTTCAAAGTCAATAAGCAGACATGTACCTTTTAGCTTGCTTCTTGTCATAGTACCATCTGATTTGTTTCCAATGATTTGATCAGGTGTATGATGTCTTCTGACATATTTGGCTAGTATAGGTTCCTTGCCTTTTGAATGATTCATGCTGTTGTCTTCTAGGATCTCTTCTTCAGGTTGCTCGGGCTCAGTAGATATTTGCTCGGTAACTTCAGGCTGAGACTCGGTCTGAATTTCTTCCTGTGACTCAGTTTGAACTTCTTCCTGTGACTCAGTTTGTGATTCGGTAACTGTGCTCGGCTCGGTAGATATAGTTTCCTTATTGATAGTTGTGTCTGCCAATGTTTCAGGTTCAATGTAAACGAATCTTCTGTAGTTCTCAGGTTCCCTTTTGCTTTCTTCCTCAGTCTTTTCTGCAAACTCATCAAATTTTACATGTATACTTTCTATGACTTTGTGAGTAGATAAGTTCATACATTTGTATGCCTTGCTTTTGCTAGAATATCCTAGGAATATTCCTTCATCACTTTTCACATCAAATTTATTTCTTCTGGATTCTTTTAAGATATAACACTTGCTACCAAATATTTTCATGTAACTTACATTGGGTTTATAGCCATACCATAATTCATAAGGAGTTTTGAATGTGTCTTTCTTCAATTGTACTCGGTTCAAGGTATGAACTGCAGTGCTGATAGCTTCCTTCCAGTATTTTATAGCGATGTTCTTTTCTATCATTAGAGTCCTTGCACAATCTATAATAGATCTGTTTCTTCTTTCTGCTATTCCATTCTGCTCAGGAGTTCTAGGAGCTGATACCTGTCTTATGATTCCTCTTTCAATGCAAAAGTTGTTAAAATCATGGGAGATGAATTCACCACCTCTGTCTGATCTTAAGCATTTCAATCTTTTCCCTATTTCCTTTTCCACTCTTGCTAAGTACCATTTGAACTTTTCAAATGCTTCTGATTTTTCTCTTAAATACATAACAGTCATCATTCTAGAATAATCATCAATGAAAAGAATAAAGAATTTATCTCCAGTATAGCTTTGTATTCCAATAGGTCCACATAAATTAGTATGCACAATTTCCAAAATTTCTTTAGACTGATAGTTCTTAATCTTGAAACTAGTTTTACTCATTTTGCCAATCTGACAATTCTTACATAGACCAGTATCAGGTTTCTTCAAAGTAGGAATGCCTCTAACCTTCTTGAATTTGCTTATTTTTATCATGTTATCAAAATTCACATGACATAACCTTTTGTGCCATAGCCAACTTTCTTCTATTTGAGCAATAAAGCATGAATATTCACTGAGATCAAGATAAAATAAGTTACCTTTTGTTTGTTTGCCTGATCCAATGAGTTTTCCTTTTCCATCCAGCAGTCTTGCTTGACCATTCATGAATTCAACCTTGAAACCAGTGTTGATTAGCTGTCCTACACTTAGAAGATTATGTTTTAGTCCTTCAACCCAATAAGCATTATCACATATGAGTTCTTTGGTTAATGAGATTCTTCCTTTTCCTTTTATACAACAAGGTTCATTGTTTCCAAATCTTACATTACCACTATCACAGTCTTCTAGATATTCAAATTTTGTCTTGTCACCAGTCATGTGGTGTGAACATCCGCTGTCTATTATCCATATATCATCTTTGCTTATATGAGAAATAAGTGCCATCTTATCTTCATCATCATCAGATTCATCTTTTACAGCAATAAAAACAATTTCTTCTTCACTATCATCAGAATCTTTAGCCATAAAACATGTTTTCTTACCTTTATCCTTGTATGATTTGAAATTCTTTTTGCCATAGTACTTGTGACTTCTCTTCTCTTCCTTGACTTGCTTGTTTGGGCACCTAGCTACAATATGTCCAATTTCTTCACATGAAAAATAGATTAAAGGAGTTTTACTTTTATATTTACCTTTCCCTCTAGAGTACTTCTTTGCAAGTAATGCTTCTACAATTTCAAGATCACTATCAGAACTTTCTTTTGATACTTCTTCACTTTCTGACTGAACTTCTTTAATTTTCTTGTTCTTCTTTAGTGAAACCTTGGCCTCAAATGCTGATTCAATATTTTTGGAACTTGGAACATAGTTATCATAGTTGTCTAATTCAAAAGCTGTCAATCTTCCAACTAAAGAATCCAAAGTTATATTGTGGTTTGTTTCACATCTTCTTTCTTGAATAGCTGATACTCTTATTGCATAGATAGGGAGTAATTTTCTGAGTACCTTACTTATAACAGTTTCATCTGAGATTGTTCCTCCAGAAGCTCTAATTGCACTTACACTTGCTTTGATTCTTTCAACATATTTTGCAATGTTTTCATCTTCCTTCATATTCATCTTGTCAAACTGTCCTCTTAGGCTTTCTGCTTTGGCTCTTTTCACATTTGCATCACCACCATATATTTTCTTCAGTGCCATCCACATTTCATATGCAGTAGTGCAGTCTTTAATATCATCAAATTCTTCATAGCTGAGAGCAGATGCAATGTCTATCATCATGGTGTTGTGAGTCTTTTTATCTGCAATGTCTTCAACAGTTAATGCGCCATTAGGAATTGTGTATTCTTCATCAATGTATTTGCATCCTGAATCACCAATGGAAGCTAGATGAAGTCGCATGAGACCTTGCCATGCTGAAAAGTTATCTCTGTTGAGCTTTGGAATTTCCCTCTTGTAAGACATCCTAATTTTTAGCTTAGGTCCTTGAAACCCTTCCTGCAAGCACCAAAAGCTCTGATACCAATTGATGGAATATGGATGAAGTGACTGAGAGGAGGGGGGGGGTGAATCAGTCAACCATAAAACACTTCACAATTAATTCTTTCCAGATCCCTTAGGATATCTTAACAATGTTATCTGTTTTAGCACTCGGTAAATAGATTGCAGTAACTTTGAAGATGTAGAGAGTAATAGAAAAATTATCTTTAGATATTCATCAGCACATGTATATGATTGAGAAAGCAATTAAGAACACAAGAGACACAAGATTTAACATGGAAACCCAATATGGGAAAAACCATCAATGTATCTAGATACTGATTTTCACTTTTCTGAAGTGATGCCCGGTTAGAAGCCAACCTGGTAAAAGGTTACAAAACACACTGTTAGGTGTGACCTTGTTAGAGGATTTAAAACACCCTGCTAGGAGAGGCCTGGTAAGAGGTCTTGAAAACAATTCAATGGAATTGTCACCTTGTTAGAGGATTTACAATATGGTTGTTAAACCAACTCGGTTAAGAGATTTAGAATTCACTGTTACAATGATAAGAAGGTAACAATGAAAAATGACCTGTATAATAATGCAACTATCTTGCTAATTACAGATCTTTGTTCTGCATATGTGTGATCCTTCCTGATCGAATAAATCTGTGCTGCACCTCAAGGATATCTGAACATCCTTCACAAATTCGCACACACCTTTCCTGTCTTTCTTCTGTAAATCTTCTGCTATATTTCTTGTTTATTTTTCACATTTGACCTTTTATTTATATGATTTTAGATTTGTCAAATTGACATTATTTAGTATAACAGTCAGCTGAATTAAGCAAACTCTATTTGCAAAAATCCTTCAAGGGCCGACAGTGCTCAGTGACCATAACTTTCTATAATCTTTCAGAGACGGAGGGAACTCGGTAAACACCAACAATCCTTTACCTTTGATAACCGACTGAACTCGGTAAACACTAACTTTTCTTCGACAACTGACTGAACTCGGTAAACACTAACTTTTCTTCGACAACCGACTGAACTCGGTAAACACTAACTTTTCTTCGACAACTGACTGAACTTGGTAAACACTAACTTTTCTTCAACAACCGACTGAACTCGGTAAACACTAACTTTTCTTTGAAAACCGACTGAACTTGGTAAACGCTAAATTTCCTTTGGTGACCGAGTGGACTCGGTAAGCACTAATCTTCCTGTCTGGCAGACTGACTGAGCTCGGTAGTAACTGATTACTGCGGACTATGACATTGTGTGACATCAAAGACAATACATAATTTGAGTAGCAATTTCCTTCAGACAATTGTTTCCAACATATAATTCTCAACCAAAGTCTTGTAAAATATCTTTAAAACTATCCATTTTCATTTTCTTCATCAAACCCTAAACCTATCTGATTAGGTCACAACTTGAGACTTAAAAAGATGTAGCAATAAGAACAAAAACTACCTTCTCTATATTATTTGATTGAGAGAAATTTCATCTATAGTTCTATTAAAGACATGTCTAAAAATACATTCCTCATAGGTTGTAACACTTATAGCATACCCAGAGTTTGGGAAAACCAATCCCTCCATAATCCCCCTTTTCTTTTGGCCAAAACTACCTCTAACCCTTAGGATGGGTTCCCTAATAACTCGCTTTTCAATTTAAAATTTAAATTTTAAAATTTTGGTGATTGGGCACCAAAAAAGAGAATTTTAAATTCACATCTGAACTAGATACAAAAATGTGGAAGTTCTAAAAAATAATTCCAACTTCTATGAGGAATAACTTTTGATATGGGTGTCGAATTGATCCACTATAAATATCTCTAAGTGAATTGCACCCCTATGGACAAGCTCTACTATTTTTGACACCATATGGGATCATTTAGTCTCTCAAACTTGTTTTAGAAGAGATTTTAGTAGGATTATGGGAAACTAAAATCTTAATAACCTTCAAACGGTGAATTATTTTGACCTGATTCTTTTGCCAAAGTGATCCATTTTCTATTTTCAAGCTTCCCTTAAATTTGTGTCCCTATCTTCATTCAAAATAAAACTTACTCAAAATAGTAGGTTGACTTGAAAATGCATCAATGGAAATTTAAGAATTAGAAATTCTAATTTTCCCAAATGGGTATCTAGAAATTGGAAAACTTTGAAAAACAAAAAAACTAGTAGCAAAGATATATTTTTGGGTGATGTAGGATTTCCTTGAAACCATTGGATGATCCTATATCACTATCTATTAATCATAACCTTCAAAATATATGTATTCATTAAATTCTTCAACAAAAAAAGTATGTAAAATGAAAGAATGAATAAATAGCCAAAATTGATTTCAACACAACCACATTCTCAAAGCTAGAAGCTAGCTTGAAATGGTATAAATCCCTTTATAATGTAGTGCCTCCAAGCTCAAAGTGTGGAGGACAAAAGTATAAATATTTTATTAAGAGAAGAATGTGAACCATTGATGATGTATCCTCATACTCAATACAAATAAAGTTTCCTATGTCTAATTTATTTTTGAGATTCCATGTAAGAAGATCAATGGTTTGAGATTTGAAATACTTTATTGTATGTCCACTTTTCTTCAATAGAAACATGTATTGTTTCTTTTATTTTTATCTATCCATTTCTTATTTCTCCATGAATACAGTACTTTATCTAATTGAAGATATTCTTCTTAATCTTCTTTATTCTTCTTTTCTTTTGGTAGAAGACTTGAAATCATATATTTTAAAGTTTTTTAAGTGCTTTGACTCAGTGTAGAGATAATATTATTGTCTTTTTAAGGAAATCAAATTAATAGGACAACCTTAGAATCATGATCATGATCATGATCATCATCATCATCATCATCATCATCATCATCATCATCATCATCATCATCATCATCATCATCATCATCATCATCATCATCATCATCATCATCATCATCATCATCATCATCCTCATCATCATTGTCATCATCATCCTCATCGTCGTCGTCGTCGTCGTCATCATCGTTGTCATCATCATCATCATCATCATCATCATCATCATCATCATCATCATCATCATCATCATCATCATCATCATCATCATCATCATCATCATCATCATCATCATCATCTACTCGAGCCTTAAATTGTTCAAGTTTTCTAATGAGAGATCTCAAATTACTTATATAATTTGACATTGAGATTCTATCTTCCATTCTAAACATAAACAATTGATGATTTAAAGGAAAAATTGCATTAACTACCTTTTCTCCATAAAATTGTTTAGATTATACCAAATATCCACAAATGATTCATGTAAATATATATTATAGAGTTTATAATTTGATAGAACAAGACCAATGATAACTTTATCTTTATTATCTCTACTAATCTAATCCAAGAATTTTCTTACATTTGTAGGTGATTTTTCCTTTCCACTTACTATTTCCCACAATTTTTTATTCATTAGTTACATTTGAATATTCATTCTCCAAATTTTAAAGTTAAAACCAAAATATTTATCTAATGAAATCCCCATTTTAAAGAATAGAAAGTAAAAACCATACTTACTCTCCAAAATATAAATAATTATTTTCATAATACCATAAATTCAAATCTTCACACATCACCATCTTCAAATTTCATACTTCTTTCTCACTTCACAATATCATATGATATGTAGACATAAAAATAAATAATTAATGATAGTCTAGATGCTTAGAATTTTTTCAAACAATCTCATCCTCTACACGGGCTTCTTCATCATAAAACCTTCTCACTATGGCTTTCCCTCTATGCAATTATCATTGAATTCTATCCTCTATTCCATCATAGAGCTTATAGATAAATCATAGTGGACTACTAGTCTAATGGAGAATATTAAGAAAATTGTGGGTATTTTTAAGTCTCCACAAGGGCTTCTTCATCGTAAAACCTTCTCACAATGACTTTCCCTCTATGCAATTATCATTGAATTCTATCCTCTATTCCATCATAGAGCCTATATATAAATCATAGTGGGCTACTAGTCTAATGCAGAATCTTGAGAAAATTGTGGATAATTTTAAGTCCCCACTTTACTTAAATCATAGTGGGCTACTAGTCTAATGCAAAATCTTGAGAAAATTGTGGATAATTTTAAGTCCCCACTTTACTTACATCATTAATGGACTCAAATACATAGTTGAGGAGATTAGTGGGACTAGGAATGATGAGGTTAGAAAGTTATTTAATTAAGTGAGCTATAAAGGAAACATTATGGGTGATCAAAGCCACCATATAGTGTTAGGCCATTTTCTCATCAACAAGGTCCTTTTTCATGCCTTATAGGTATTTTGGTTTTCATATGCCCTATTTTTATGAAGATCCGTTGTATAGAATGTATCCCTATCAATTGTCTAGCACTAGCGTAAAGGGATGGTAGTTAGTGGGCAGTTCCTCATGGAGGAATATAGGCCCTTTTGTTTTGATGGCATTGAAGGTGCCCCTAATGAGTTTTCTACTGAGGATGGGAAGTGCTTACCTAAATTCCTGGCTGGTGGATTTGTTTTGGCAAGCCAACATGTTGATGACGTCATGGGTGTTTTTGGGGATGTGGATATTGAGCATGAAGATGTTGCTATGAAGCTTTTTGTGCATACATTTTCTGATAGTGCAAGGAGGTGGTTCTTGTCCTTGCCTTCATGTTCAATCCCTTCTTGGGATGTTTTGAGAGCAATGTTTGTAGAACATTTTGATGAGGTTTTTGCTCTCAAGATGAAGATTGCAAAGAGAAAAATTGACATCTGGCAGTTAGAGGAGGACAAAAGATTGAGAAGATTGGTGGTTCCATATGATGATCATGAGGAGGTCATTGTTTCTGATGTTGATTCTCATTATGCAGAAAGTGTGAACTATAAAGCTGATACTGAGGACAGTGCATATGAGGATGTTGAAGGTGAGTCTGAGGTTGACAATGTTTCCATTTTGTTTGCAGATTTTCCTTCTTTTCAATGTCAGAGTTCTTGCTTCTTGTCCCAGTTTGATGATGTTTTTTGTGAGAGGGAAGATATTGAATATGATGTAGATGATGATTCCTGCATTGATTTATTCACACAAGATGATTTAAGGCTAGAGGTCTCCATTCTTGTCTTGCACAGGAATGATGTTTGCAATAACAGGGATGAAGTTGATGAAGAGGAAAATGAAGCCCAAAGTCCATTAAGCAATAAAATGATATCAGCACTCTTGGCTGATGAATTCCAAAGGTATGCACCTTGTTTGGGCTTTGATTTGCAACTCCCCTGTGACATACACTTTGACACTAAAAATGAGGCCAGTGTTCAAAGTGACCATGAAGATCCATGTATATTAGGTCCCCCCTCTGGTAGTGACTTTGCAGAAAGAGAAGTAGAAGGACATGACAGTGTGTTTTCTTGTCATCAAGATTACAATGATGAACAAATTTCTTGTTCAAGCCCCTTTCCTATTTCTGCTAAATATGATACCGAGTGTGACAGTGTTGAGGACTTAGTCTTCAATAGTTGGGACATAATTTCTTTTGGTGAAAATGATGATGATGTAGTGCTCCCCTGTCACCAAAGTTCTGAGATAAACCTTCACTTGGTTCATGATCCAGTTCATGAAGATGTCATTGATGAACTAGGTTGCTTAGTGGCTGAAGCAATGCATGAAGGTAAATCAAGGGGTTCGAGTCCTTCTCAGCCAGGTAACTATATTGTAATGCATGATGCTTAGTATGTTTTATTTTCTGATGCATTACAAGGTGAGCTTTTTATTTTTTCCAGCCATCAAGAAATAGATGATGTTCCCTACTTCTTGGAGTTTGAACATAAATGTAACAGTCATGACTGGAAAAACATGGGTAATGATCATTATATTTTCATTCTTCGGCCCATGGTTATTCACATATGTTTGCGGCAAGATGGTCATAAAATTTTTAGGTGGTGGGTCACATATGTGTATGAAAATCAGACCTTTGATTCAAGAGGGTCATTGATTTTAGTTTGGTGGCCTGGGGCCATCAAGTAAATTTCTAAATATTGTAAATTCTATAAATATCTTTCCTTTCCTGTTGTGTGTTTTCCTTCTGGTTCCCTGGTGCGGTTGCTAGTTTTTGAGTTCCCTATTTTTGTCTAGTTGGTGGTTTGCTCTCCCAAAAATCCTGAATTCGTGCATGGGTACAAGTTGCGCATCATCCGCAAATAGAGCCACTGTTAGGCCATTTTCCTATCAATGCAAAAACCCAATGAAAATGGCCTCTTCCTTGCAGTTTTTGTTATGTTGTCCTGCCCGGCTTGCAGTCACAATTTTGTATTGTGAAGTAAATCCATAATGATTCATGGTGTGCGCTCTTAGCCCCTTGTTCTTCATGTTGTCACCTAGCTCTAGCTCTGATCGCATCTCTTAAATCACAAAACCCAGGGAGTTATTTGAGTTTTTATGGTCTGCAGGAAATGTTTTTAGAATATGCCTCAGTGTCCAAAACCCACAATGTTTTTGAAAACCCTTGATGTTTTCGATCTCCCTGCTACCTTTTGGTCTGCATGAAAACCCTGTGTGTTTTTGACCTCACATTTCTTCCCTTTTTCTGGCACTCCTTGTTCCTCAGTCCTGACTACGCACATGTCAAAATTTTCTAACATGTGACCATATGACCAGTTACCTTTTTGTGCTGGGGTCCATCGGTGATGGAGTTTAGTGGTCTGTGGCAATTATGTGACATCCTGTGGTTGGTTGTCACATGATCGCATGTTAGAGTTTTCTGACATGCAATCATGTGACCGGTTGACACCTATTCCTGGGACCTATCTGCTCAGTGGTGATGATGTGCTCGATTCTCATTAGTCAATGGGGTGATGAGCTAGAATCCTATCAGTGGGACTGGTCTTCTTGGCTTTCAGGCAGGTTAAAGTCTATTTTAATCTTGTGGCTGTCATTATACCGTTAATGAAATATGCTCGACCTATAATCTAGTGGTATAGTGATAGCTATTGATTCTCTTTAAGACTATAGGTGGGTCCGATTACATGTAGGTGCAGTTGGCATTATTTGATTCATCCATGTATTTGCACAGTGGCTTGTTGTCAGTGGGACCTGAGCTTTCGGTGTGTCAGAGGGTCCTAGTCTTGTCAAAGGATTGACGGTGGATGTGTCTTCGCAAGGGATGTGTCAGATGTATGAGATTTTGAGATAGCCATTGATTATGTTGAGTGACATAGCCTTTTTCTTTAGGCAGGTCCACTGCTATGTTTTCTTAGTTGGTGAATAGTGATTGGTCCAGGTGTGCTAAGGTGGACTTGTCAGTGGGTCTGCAGTTTTCAAAGGAAGTAGAGCGTTTGCAAGTCTGTGAAGATCGAGTGGTTGTCGTTATATCGCCAAGGTGAGATGCTTGATTTTTAGCATCACGGTGTAACACTGACCATTGATTTTGTTTAAAGAAATATAAAGTGCGCTAGCTTGAGAAAAGTAAACGAATTGAATGGTGGTGATATAAAGTTAATCTTAGTTCAAATGTTGACCGTTGATAGATTGTTGGCACCCTGAGGATGATCGTTGCATTTTAAATTCAAACTTCTAAGTGGGTTGTGATCGGCATTGCATGGCTAAGTGATTTGCAGTCACTTGATCGTAAGGGTGAGTAGGGTGTCTTGCGATCATGCGACTAGGCATAAATGTAAACTAGGATTCCTTTATGGGCCACCTGATTTTTTGAAAAGGAATGAATCGATGACTATGTTTTAAGGTTGACCGGCTAACCGTTGGTGCCCAAATTCAAATATGATTGCAGGGTAACTTGCAAAGGGTTTTCACACTAGAAAGTACTAGTTTTAATGCTTTGCAACCGGATTTGATTTGGTTTGATGGCAGTAGGTGTTGCGATCTAGCCCAAGGGTCCTGCTGATCAGGGGCATGATGTTTTCATACCTAGTGGTGAGTTTTGGTGGTGTGTCGCATGTTCACATAGCCCTTTTCTTGGCTATGCAATGATGCAACAACCATTATTTTGTAGAGTTTTCTAGCAGTAGGCCGTTTGCGATGACTGTGGTAGATTGGATTTGATTTTTGTAGGACAGTTTCTATTGTGATAATGATGAAGAAGATCTGGGTTGCTATCCTAATCTGATTTTGCTTCCTAGGATGCTATGCCAGTCTTTAATGTGGCAGCTTGTTTCTCTCTATAGGAAGCTAGGGTTTTGGTATGTCAGTGATCTCCATGTTTTGTACGTGCAAAGTTTTCCAAGTTGGTCCTGGCATCGAATTTTGTTTCTCCTGCAACAAGAAGGTAGTAACTTTGCTTCGCAGTTAGCTTGTGGTGATGAAACCAATAAAAGTGTACATCAGATTTGGTTTGATCTTCTCAAGTTTCTAGGCTTCTCTGCATTCTTTCATTTGTTGTTGTACTGGGTGGTTGTAGACTTAAATTTTTCCCTAATGATCGGTAGCTTGTTGCAATCCTTGTTCCTATAAAAGGATTTTCATGATCTTTAGGAGGGGTTCTAAATTTTGTCGGTTCCAGGAAGGGTTCTTTTCCTAAAGATTTTCTTCTTCTTCTCTGCATATAAGGTGTTCTTCTTCTTCTTCCATTGTTGGTTTTTTGAGAATATAATGCATATTGTAATAGATTTGTCTTATGTATGAGGATTTAATATATTCTTACTATTACCAAGCTATCTCCATTTGAATTTTGAATTCATTAATCATACATCAAGGGTGTTTGATTTGTCTATTTGCATTGCCTATGTGCTTGCAAGTGGAGTTGTCTTTGCAGGGATAACTGGTTCAGAGTTAGTGTTCATGTATGTATGAGATGAGGTATCAAAGATATGTCATGCTTGTCTTCCAGTGGATGTTGGTCAATGTGTTATCTATTTATAGGTCTCTTCTAAGGGGAGGGTTAAAATCCTTTGAGTGGATAATAACATACTTAAATACATAGGTGGGTGCTAAGTTGAGGTTTGGTCATGGTGTGTGATTGATGTAAGGCATCAACACATTGAATATATTGCTTCCTTGTTTCATAGTTGTCTCTTGCCTTAGGGTGTTTGACTCTGTAGCCCATTCGATAAGGCACTGGTCTATGAGAGACCTAGGGTATCTCAAGGGCCCCTTCCATCCATCTAAAATCATTTCCATTCAGTCTCACCATTTCCCTTTCATGTTGTTAGGATAGGTCTCTAGTTTTCATACTCATTCCATGCAAGTAGGGCTATTGCATGAGATATTTGCTTCATTTGAGGTACAGGATACCTAGAAGAGTTTGAGAGCCATTCCAAAATCAATTACCTGCAGGCATGTAGTGTGACACAAGTTGTATAAGTGTGTAGATGAGGTATACCTACCTAAGTGATGTGGAGCTCAAAGTGTAGAAGGATCTCTCTTTGATCATTGTTAGTTGGCCCTTTTTCCTATCAGATTTGGAGTGTTGAGTGAATGTGACACTAGCCCTATCAATCCTTATGTCAATCTGACCTTTGGGGAAAAAGAACCCCAACATATAGTTTGAAAAGTATACAAATTTGTAGGATTGCAAGCCAACCAATATCATTCAAAAGTCTTTTTTAGTAGAGTTATGTTTAAACCTGAACTAAAAACTCTTTAGAAATTAACTGAATAGGACTTAATTACTTAACTAGCCTTGAGATTTTGATACTAGATGAATATGATAAAGATTAGAATGTATTTCAATGCATTACCAACCAGCTACACCTTCTAGGATAAGGGACCTCATATGCTCCACACAAAACTTCTCTCTATTTCTATGATAGGTCATAATATAGAGAATGATGAAAATTTGATATTGATATTTGATGGCTCATAATAATTTAGAAAAAAGGAATAGACAATTAAGAAACTAAACCTTTTGATTAACAAAAGGAACCAATTGAGCAAGTTTGTATGTCTGTGACTTCCTCCTCTTCTCTCCCTCCTTCCTTGAGCTAGTTTGGTATAATAGGAAAGTGGTGGAGGTAGAGACGACGGATAAGGAAATGTTTTCATCCTCTACATAAGATAGGAGGCTTTCATTATTTCTGATGTTGTTGATGAATAATCTAGGCTTCTTAGTCTAACCTAGAATAATGAAGACTAGTGAGAACATTTTGCATAAGATGTTACTGGGGAATGTGGTGCACATGTCCTAGATGAAGCCTTGTTTTCTTTCTAGTATCCCTTGTGTTGTGAAGGTCTTATCAGTGTTATCATTGGTAGAAGAGGAAGATGAGAAAAATAGTTATTGCGGTGAAATTATTTTAGAATACCCAAATGTTAGAAAGAAGGAAGTTAGATAGGATATAATCTTGGTTGGGTAGTGGAGGCTTCTAGCTAGGACGTGTTCTATTCTTGTGAACATATCTATGACAGTATCTTTTCTTGGTTCTCTACCTCCCATAATGCATATTATTTTGTGTGATAGGTTGTGGATGGACGCTACCTATGGATGCTATTTTGGGGCTTTCTTGGGTTTTGAGGTGTGTTATCTCTCTTTATTGTTAGGATTAACAAGGCAGAAATAACAATTACATGAAAATATAACCAATTATCAGAAAAACATAAACCACAAAGAAGAGAACAAAAGACACAAAGATTTAACATGGTTCACCCAATCCTTCGGCTACGTCCACCAACAGTGAGTCCAATATTATTATTATCCAATGATTACAACCTGATTACAATCTATAATCCCTTATAGCTCAATTCTACCACAAGTACTAAAACCATACATAATGAAATCCCTAACCCTAAGCCATATTATATAGTATTTTTCCACTTTAGGGTTAGAATGAGTTACAAATATGTTGGCCCAAAAATAGCCAAAAATATGTCAGCCCCAAAAAAAATTGTATAGTACTTTCTTGATCAGTCACCACAAGCTAACAATCTCCCACTTGGTGACTGATTAGTATCCACACTAAAAATCCTCCCACTTGGAGACTGATCTTGTAGCAATACTGCTACCATATGAGGCTTCCAGTGGATCGAACCACCCTAGACTCAGTTGTTCCTTTATTATGTTCAGTCTAGAAGACCAACTGAAGTTGAACATGAGTTCAACTTATCCCTTGTTACTACCTTTGTAAACATATCTATTGGATTATCATCTATATGTATCTTTTCCAACTTTAACTATCCATCATCCAAAATTGACTGAATGAATGGTACCACAATTGTATGTATTTTTCCTTTGAGTGCAAAGAAAAAATTTTCACAAGATGAATGGAACTTTGGCTATCTGTATGCAAAAAATTATCCATCTATGGATGTCCCAATTCTTCCATGAAGAATTGAAGCCATATCATCTCCTTGGCTGCCTCTATAGCATCAACACACTATGCCTCTATACTAGATAAAGAAACCACCTTTTTTAGTTGAGAAACTATTGTCCTGCCAATAGTAAAGACATAGCTTGTAGTACTCTGCCTGCTATCTATATCTCCTACCAAATCTGAGTCAACATAACCTTGTACAACAGTAGTAGATCCCCCAAAGTGTAAATACTTACTGGATGCACTTCTCAAATATCTAAGAATCCATTTGATTGCATTCCAATGCTCAATACTAGGGTGACTCATATATTGACTAATGACTCCCACTACGTGTGCAATATCTAGCCTAGTACATGCCATAGCATACATTAAGCTCCCTATAGCTGAAGCATAAGGTACCTTAGATATTTTAGCCTCCTCTTCTGATGTCTTTGGACACATCTCCTTAGTCAATTTCAAATGACCAGGAAAAGATGTGCTAACAACTTTGGCAATCTCCATAGAGAAACATTGTAACACCTTCTCAATATAATCAGCCTGAGATAAAGTCAACTTCCTATTTTTCCTATCTCTACAAATTTTCATGCCAAGAATTTGTTAAACCCTTAATGTGATTCAGGTTAAACCCAACTACAAACATATCATCAACATATAAGCATAAAATAATGTAGTGATCAGCATCCAACCTATTAAAATAAACACAATGGTCTGAATGACACTAAGTGTATCCATGCTCATTCATAAAAGTTTCAAATTTAATGTACCATTGCCGAAGTGCTTGCTTCAAGCCATATAAACTTTTCTGCAATTTGCACACCAAATTCTCCTTACCCTTGACCTCAAATCCTTGTGGTTGTACCATATATATTTCTTCATCCAAACCACCATAAAGAAAAGTTGTTTTAAGATCAAGCTACTCAAAAGAAAATCTTCAGCAGCCACAATACTTAAAATAGTACAAATATAAGTCATTTTAACAACTAGATAAAATATCTCATCAAAATCAATGCCCTTTTTTGTGCAAATCCTTTTACAACTAACATGGCTTTAAATCTTTTCTTACCTCCATCCTCCTCTTTCAGCGTGTAAACCCATTTGTTCTGTAAAGCCCTTTTACCTGCAAGTAACTTACATAAATCCCAGGTTTTATTTTTTAGCAAGGAGTCCATTTCCTCTATCATTGCAGACTCACACTAAATCTTTGTATCCACTTGCACAACTTCATTACAAAATTTAGGTTCACCAGCATCTGTTAACAAAATAAATACAAAGAGGGGGAAAATCTTTTTGGAGATCTCCTTAGCCTTTTTGACTGTCTAACATTCACTGGGGTGTGTGGTATTTGTTGTTGTTGTTGTTGTTGTTGTTGTGGAGCATAAGGAACTACTAGAACATAATCTTTTTGGAGTATCATCTAGTAATACATAATCATTTTCTTTCTTCTCATGCTACTGTAACAGATCTTTGTACAACACTTTCTCATTGAATATGACATTTTTACTTCTTACAATTTTATAATTTTCAAAATCCCAAAGCCTATAACCAAATTCATCAATGCCATATCCAAAAAATACATATTTCTTTGACTTAGCTTGTAGCTTGGTTCTATTTTCAGAATCTATATGTACAAAAGTTTCACAACCAAAGATTTTGAGAAAATAATAACTCACCTTGTTACCACTCCATGCTTCCTCTGGAATACCACAGTCCAAAGGAGTAGAGGGGCCTCTATTGATTAAATAAACTATAGTATTTATAACCTCTACCCACATGTTTAAGGACATCCTAGCATGCAACCTCATACTCCTTGCACACTCCATTATTGTCCTATTCATGCATTCAACCACTCCATTTTCTTGTGGAGTCCTTGGTATAGTTTTCTACCTATGAATACCATTAGAGGAACAATAATATTCAAATTATGTGCTGCAATACTCACCGGCATTATCAAATCCCAGACATATTAATTTTTTATTAGCCTCATTCTCAACCAATCATTTCCATTTCTTAAAAGTTTGAAATACATCAGATTTCTATCTAAGAAAATAAATCCATACTTTTCTTGTTGCATCATCTATAAATGTAACATAATATAGAGGGCCACCAAGGGAAGATACTTGAGCTGGTCCCCATACATCTATATGCACAAGCTCTAATCTCTCATTTTTCTTTTCCTTCCCACTCTTTACAAAACTAACTCTCTTTTGTTTTCCATAAACACAACTTTGACATAAATCCATATTGACACATTTTAGAATAGGTAAAACTTTCTTTGAATGAAGTAATTTCATACCTTTTTCACTCATGTGCCCGAGTCTGTTGTGCCAGAGTGCTGTGTCATAATCTACAACAATTATTTGATGTTCTTACTGCTCAACTACAACAACTGTTCCTGAACATTCAGTTTCTTCTAAAATAATTAAAGTAGACAGAACAGTGTGACCTGTACAAAGATATAAAGTGCCTACTTTCACACCTTTTTCTACTACTAAGGAACCTTTTGAAACCTTCCAATTTCTATCATTAAAAGTGACTATAAAACCCTTATCACCCAGTTGCCCTGCTGAAATTAAATTCCTACTCAGCCTTGAAACATGTCTTACCTCTTGTAGTAACCAATGATTCCCATTCTACAACTTAATCTTAATTTTTCCCTTTCCAATAATTTGACAAGGTTCATTATCTCCCAAATAAACTAGCCCAAAATCCCCTTGGACATAATCAAGAAAGTAACCTCTATGGGGTGTAGCATGAAATAAAGCCCCAGAATCTAAAACCCAAGAATCATCAACACTTTATAAAGAAAGAAGAAAAACATCCTCTTCGGGTTTATTACTTACCACATTTGCCTCCTTATTACCTTCTTATTTTTCTCCTTCTTTATTCTTCTAAGAGCAGCAATATTTCTTCTTATGACCTGGTTTTCCACAGTACCAGAAATCATTTGGTCCTTTGGATTTAGACCTCTTTCCCTTTGATTTTCCTCTTGATTTCCCATGATTTCTAGAGTTTTTTCCTCTCTCATTGGTTCTACCTCTGCTTTGTGCATTTAAGACACTACCTGATATGGATCCACCTGAGCTTTTCCTATAGATTTCCTCACTTAGAATAACACCACTAACATCATCAAATTTTAGGGTGTTAGAACCAGCAACTGAGTCACTAATAGCCACTACCAAGCCATTCCAGCTTTCAGGAAAAGAACACAAAATCAAGAGAGCCCTAACTTCTTCATCAAAAATAACATTGACAGAAGTTAATTTGCTAGTAACTATATTAAACTCATTTAAATGATCAGCAACTGACCCACCTTCCACCATTTTCATATTAAAGAAGTGCTTCATGAGAAATACCTTATTTGAAGCGGAGGACTTTTCATACAACTTTGCTAGGGTTTTCATCAAATCTTCAGTCATCATTTCTTGTGTAATATTGAATGCCACTAATTATGCCAGGCATAATCCAATACTACCAAGATCCTTTATATCAAGAATTATCCAGTCCTAATCAGAGATGCTTGCTAGTTTCTTGGCTTTTCCTTCCAACGGCTGCCATAGATCCTTCTGATAGAGATAGTCCTCCATTTGAATTTTCCATAATTGAAAGTTCTACCCATTAAACTTGTCAACCTTCAGCCTACCCTCATCTACCATTTCTCCCACTCAACCGTGAGACTCCCACTAAACTGTGAGATCTTCCTGCAGAGAATAACTGAAAACAACCTGATTTTGATACAACTTGTTAGGATTAACAAGGCAGAAATAACAATTACATGCAAATATAACCAATTATCTGAAAAACATAAACCACACATAAGAGAACAAAAGACACAAAGATTTAAATTGGTTCACCCAATCCCTGGGCTAGGTCCACCAACAATGAGTCCAATATTACTATTATCTAGTGATTACAAGCTAATTACAATCTGTGATCCCTTATAACTCAATTCTATCACAAGTACTAAAACCATACATAATTAAATCCCTAACCCTAAGCCTTATTATACAATATTTTGCTACTTTAGGGTTAGAATGAGTTACAAATATGTCAGCCCTGAACCCTAGTGAGGGCAGGAGGAAAAGTGTATAGTACTTTTCTGATCAGTCACCACAATCTAACATTTCTTTAGATCTCTCTATCTCTCACTTTTAGCCTATATATATAGTTGAGATGGGTATGTGCAAGATCACGAGGGGCCAAACTATGCCCTTAAGTGGCAATGAAAAATTAGCAAATCAAGGTTAGTCAACTTGACGTGAAAATTTCAACTAGCTATGAACCTAATATCAAAAAGTTGTAGGAATAGAATCTATAGAAAATTGAATGTAGTTTCTAAAATACTAGGCCTTTTTTGAGAAAAAGTTAGTATGATTGGTGAAAAGTATAGATTTCAATGCAGCAGTACAAAAATTTCAAGAAAAAAATAAGAAGTAGGTGTATGTCTGACCACCTTAATTATAATCAAATGATAATATTTTATTATAATATTTTATATATAAGTAGTAGACTCATGTCCGGATGTGACACATTTTTTTGTAATTTTATTCTAAAAAAATAATTAATTATAAATTTTTTAATACAATATTTTCAGAATAAAAAAACTCTCGTGTCTGACCACCTTAACTCATTCAAAACTTTAGAAAATTCAATTTTATTTTATTTTTCCTTATAGTAGGTGAAGCATAGAATGTGACACATTTTTTGGATTTCAAAAATGTTATACTATCTGAAAGTTATAGTCATTTTTCAATCATTATATAAATCAACACTTTAGAGGTAGCTCAATTAGAAAATAACTAATAATTACTTATCGAATTCAAAATTTGACAGCAATTATATCGATAGAAAGCTGATAATCTCCTTAAGATACTCTTTTCATTTTATCAAATTTGGGTGAAAAAAAAGTTGTCATCTACATTGTCAAAGTTTTGAACTGACATCCCCACTTTTTGGCCCCTCATGATCTTGCACATACCCAGATGGTAGGTTTGTTCTTGAAGGATGTATATAATTAGGTATGACTAGTTTGGAGTGCGTCATGGATTTCCCTTGGCTCGCTGTAAAAAGTTTCCCTCCATTTCTTGCTATTTAAATTGTGTGAGGTTTCTATCCCTTGAAAATGTTGGGATCATTAATTATATAGATGCTTTATTATGGCTTTCCCCTATTTGTGGCTCCTCAACAAGGTATTTTGGCTATCTATGTGAATGACCTATGTCTCCCATGTTAATGTGTTGAGAAGGAGATTTTGATGGTGGGTTCTACTGTTATGAAGTTTCTTGCAAGGTTTCCTATCCATGAGTGTCTTAGATCCTTGTTTAGATTTACCTTGGATGATACTCATGCTAATTGAGATTCTTTGTCTTGTTCATGAAATCATTCAATAATTTTAGTGATGGTAGATCCCCTATTTGTAGCCTTTGATAAATGGACTCTAGTTCTATCTCAAGTTGTGTAGGCTAACTTAGGGGTCTTTCTTTCCCCCTTTGGGCTTGAAGGTTTTGAAGGTTTCTAATGATGGGGAGTTTTGGGGGATTTTTTTTTTAATATTATTTGTGTATTCTATTCAAGAAAAGATATATATTCTTCTCATGTATTTTGAGGTTCTATTGGCTATTGTAGAAGCTACTTGTGATGAATTTTTTTCTATGGGTATTTTGGATGATCCTATTGGTTTATTTCTATTTAGTTTCTATATGAATGCTATTAGTTCTCAATGTCATGTTCTAGCTATGATGTATTTTTTGTTAGGGTCTTGGTTAGCAAATTCTATACTAGTTCTTTTTATTAACTAGAGATTCCTAAGGGATAGTTCTTGTATGGCTTCTATGGAAGTGATGCTTGATCCTATTTCAAGGTGGGGAGTCATTTCAGGAGATTGGTGGATGGATTCTCCATGTGGTTATTTCTTGACCACTGCTACATGGGTGACCCCACAATAGTGGGTTATACTTTTTTTGACATGTAGATTTTTACTGAAAAAAACATATTTTTAATAAAATGTGATGATTTAAGCCTTGAGAGGTTCCATTTGAAAGAATTAATTACAAATGGTTAGCTCAAAGCCTCTTAAATAAAAAAACATTGATATAACATATATAGTCCTCATTTATACCTACAATGGAGTCTCCTTCGCACCTATTAAAATGCTAACAAAAAATCAGTTTGGCTTTATCTTTTGGCAAATCAAATGAGTCCATTTCAAACCTATCTATGTTGTAAGGTACTACTGAGAAAAATATTTCCAATGATTATAATGTTAATATATATTAAGTTTATTATGACTTTTTATTTTAAGTTCTACTAAACATATATATTTCACCCTATGTCTACCTCTATGTTTGAGACTTATGGAAAACTAGTAAATGAGAGGAAAAAAATCCTTTGACCTAAATATCTCATTTACTAGTTTCCCATTTATCATACGGTTTAGTCAACTTTGACCTAAATATGTTGAAAAATTAACATTGAGTCAACTTCAAATAAGACTTAGGGTTATAAGCTATTTAGGTCAACTTCAAATGATATTTAGGTCCTTTAGTAACTCCTCAATGGTTATGATTCCTTTAAAAAACCCTTTTTTATGTTTCACTTGGGTAGCATTGTTTGTTCTAGCTCTATTATTTTGTGTTTGTTGTTGCTTGTTGTTCTACTTTGCTAAATGTTTTATCTTTCAATATAATGGGATCAGGGCCCTTTAATCCCTAGTAACCTAATTAAAAAAAGTGGAACCAATCAAATAGAATAGGATGAATAAATTATACATAACTAATAATGAAATAGATCATGCCAAAATTAGTATACATCTTCCTCTATCTAATTACTTTTAATAAATTTGAAAGCTTATTATTGTCTCTTATGGAAGAAAATCTATTTTAAAGGACTATACACTACTTGTAGAGGAAAGCATTATCTTCAAATGAGGGTGATGATGGGTTTTCTATTTCTAGTTAGCTTATTATTGTCTCCTATTGAAGAAAATCTATTTTTAAGGACTATACACAGCTTGTAGATGAAATCATAATCTCCAAATGGGGGGGAGGGGGGGGGGGGGGGGGGGGAGATGATGGATTTTCTATTTCTAGTTTACCATGGCTGTTAAAAATTATATAAGTATTTTTTGGATTTAAGGTGTAGGGTGATTAAAAATTTTGACATTTTCAACTTAAAGTAGGCAATAGAATTTAAAGTGCATACATTTTTCTTGAGTTCAAGTTTAAAACATAAATTTAATAGGTGTAAGGGATTTTGAAAGTCTTTACTCTAGAAACATCTACTCTAGTAAGTTCACAGTGCACTTTACTTATTACAATGCACTTTAAAGTGTCTTTCTAGTAACATTTGGTAGATGTTACAATGCACTTTACTTGTTACAAAGCACTTTAAAATATTTTGAAAGTCTCTACTCTAGTAAAAAAAAATGTTTCATTTCTAATTATTTCTTTAGTATGATCTCTTTGAATATGTAAAATTACATTTTACATTGTAATCTACAGTGCAAATGATACTATTCACTGCCTTGAGAGTTTCTTGAGTGTTTTTTTTCTCTTTCCTCAATTGAGATAATTGTAGTTTGTTTCTAATTTTTTTATGTTGTTTTAGAACTTCTTTCAAATGGAAACTTTTTAAGTGAATCTATGCAGTCCATTTATTGTTTTCATAAATATACTATGATATTAATATTCATATATATTTGAGTGACTAATGTGTATTCTTTATATTAGAAGTGCATTTAATATTATGAGATCACACAAAATATAATTAGTTATTTTCTTTATGAATGTCTATAGAAGTAAAAGCATCATATTTTGGTCCAAACTATTGGAGAAGCTCTTAGTTGATGAAACCTTCTCCCTATATCCAAATTTAATTATATTTAATTAATTTATTACATGATTTTTTATTATTCATCTTTTAGTTAAGTTTCTTGTATTTTAATAGATCTTATTTACTACACTATTATCCAAATTTATGAAAGGAAGCCAAAGTGAAAAAATGATTCCAAATCCTAATTCTAACAAGAGAGATGACACTTAAATTTATCTTACAAAACCTTAGACTATTGCAAGCTAAATAAACACATATAGAAAATGGATTATACACATAAACACATAACACCAGATATATGCAGGAAAAAATCCACCACTCCAAAGTTAGACTAAATTATATTATCAAAAAAATAGTTACAATACAATCGCTAGAGCCATAACTCTCCAGAGTAATCAGTTGTGATATGTAAATCCAAAATGATTATGATAGCATAGCAACCCTCTTCAAACAATTCTTTGTATCTCACATTTCTCTACAACAATGCCTTGTACTTATATAGTTTTTGTACAAGAAGAAAGAGTTTCTAAACCGTCTACATTCAAAGCATCTACAAATTATTTTAGAAACTTCCTTTATGAACCAATTTTTCCTTAAAAACAAAGCAAAGAGAATAAATCAAAAAAAGAAGGGAAACATTATGTTTTCTTCTCCATGTCCATCCTTGTGGGAGATTTCTTCTTCATTTAGCGTCTTTCTGAAAAGAATAAATAAAACACCAAATCATGACAAGGTTGAGTCACCTTATCCTAACAATCTCCCACTTGACGAAGACCTTACAGGAGTTATTGTATTACAACATAGGCCCCAAGGCCTATAGAACTAACACACTATCTAAACTTTTTAGTGCTCACTGACTTTTTCAATGCATCCGCAACATTCTCCAAATTAGTAACCTTTTCCAACTTCCATCATATCATAGAAAAAATGATACTATACACCAATGTGCTTTGTTCTAGCATGGAAAGTAGCATTCTTTGCTAAATAGATAACACTCTGGCTGTCACAACAGATAGTAATCTATCTTGTATCAAAACCAATATCAAAATACAATCTCTTAAGCCAAATGGCCTCTTTGGAAGCATGAGTAGCTTCCATGTACTCTACTTCCATAGTGGATAAAGAAGCAATAGCCCATTGCTTTCTCATCCAACTAATTTCACCACCAAACATCATGAAAACATATCCACCGGTGGATCTTCTTCTGTCAATATCACCTATCGACTCTAAATGCACATATCCACGAATGAAAATAGAATGTCAAGATATAGTAGGATTACCATAAAACATAAGAAATACTCAAATGTGCCCCTCAAATATCTAATCACTCTCTTAACTACATCCTAATGCGCCCTTCCAGGATTAACTATATACCGACTAAGGACTCCCACTACTCAGGAAATGTCTAGCCTTGTACAGACCATAGAATACATCAAGCTACCAAAAAAACTCGTATAAGGTACTCTAGACATGTTCTCCATCTCAATAGGAGATTTTGGACAATCTTCCATAGAAAGCTTCATCCCATGTAATATTGGAACAACTAACTATCTCCAAGTTGTCATGCTGAATTTCTCCAACACAGAGTTAACATACTTCCTCTGGCTCATCCAAAGCTTTCTACTAGAGCTATCTCTGATGATCTTAATCTTGAGAATATACCTAGTTGCACCTAAATATTTCATTTCAAATATTTCTTCTAACTAAGACTTCATATCTGGAATCATTTTTTTGCCATTCTGAATAAATAACATATCATCCACATATAGGACTATGATAAGAATGTCACCATTTTCAAATTTATAATATACATAATGGTTAGATTTGGATCTCAGAAATCTCATGGACAACACATAGGTGACAAACTTTTGATACCATATTCTAGGAGACTGATTCAAATCATATAGAGATTTCTCCAACTTACAAATAATATTATCTTTACCTTTCTCAACGAAATGATCTAGTTGTGACATATAGATTTCCTCCTCCAAATCACCATGAAGGAATATTCTCTTAACATCTATTTTCTCAACTTCAAAATCATAAGTAGCTGCAAGTGATAACAAGAATCAAATGGATGTCAACTTCTCTACATGAGAGAATATTTCACCATAATCAATTCCCTCCATCTGTGAATACCCCTTCACAACCAACTGTTCCTTATACTTTCCAACACTATCATCTAGACCCAATTTATTTTTGAACACCCATTTACATCCAATAGGTTTCCATCCTTCAGGGAAAGGTACTAAATCCCATGTAGCATTCTTGTTCAATGTTGCCATTTCCTCATTCATGGCTTCCATCCTAGAATTTACATCGTTCATACTCATAGGCTCTCTAACAGTCCTAGGCTTAATAGTGTTAGCAATCAAAGAATTTTAATATACAAATAGAATCCAACAAAGAATATCCAAACCTCTCAAGTGAATAACCAAATTTATTCAGGCATTGTCTATAATGAGTAGATGTCCTCAAAGTTTGAGGTTTAGGTTTTTGCTCTTCTTCAAAACTTTCAGAGCTTATTAGGCTCTCCTCATTATCAAGGCCATCAGGACCTCAAAGTAATTCTTCCTTAGAGGTAGTAGGAATATGAACTACTTCCTTTTTCTGCTTCTCTTCCTTCTCTCACTATAAATCAATAGTGGAAGGTTTTAGCTCATAAAATATTACACTTCTATTGTAGAGCACCTTCTCTACAATTGGATCCCAAAGCTTGTAACCTTTCACACTAACACCATAGCTAATGAAGATACACTTAACTTCCTTATTTTCCAACTTTGATCTCTTCTTACTTATAACATGAGAATATGCCCCACAACCAAAGACTTTGATATGTCTCAATAAGGGCTTCTTGCTAGACCACACCTCCATGGGTGTCTTCTCAACAAGTGCTAAAGTAGGAGACATGTTAATTAAATAACATGCAGAGGCTAAAGCTTCAGCCTAAAACTTTTATTCAAGGTCAACACCACTTAGCATACTCCCAACCCTCTCCATCAACGATCTACTCATCCTTTTTGCAACTCCATTTTGTTGTGGAGTGTATGGAGTTGTCTTATGTCTCTCATTTCCATGATTCTTATATAACCTATCAAATTCTGCTGAATAAAACTAACCACCATTATCAATCCTCAAACACTTAGTTTTTCTACTACTCTTATTTTCAACCAAGGATTTAAATTTCTTAAATCAACTAAAAACTTCAAATTTACTTCTAAGGAAATACACAAATGTCCTTCTATTATAAGCATCTTTGAATGAGATGAAATACAAAGATCTAGATATCAAAGGAACATTAACAGGACCAAACACATTTGAAAGAATATAATCCAAAACCACAAAAGACTTATGAGAACTAGAATAAAGGGAAACGTGGTGTTGTTTACCATAAATAGACTATTCAAAGAAGTCAAAATCCATATTATAATCATCAAGGCCTTTAAAAAGGCTCTTATTTTTTTGAGCTCTAAGACCGTTCTCACCAATATGACCAAGTTTTTGGTGCCATAACGTTGTCTTCTTAGCAGGCAGATTCATCTCCAACGTATTAACACCCTTAGGTACCCAGAAAGCACAACAATAAGATGTAGAAATAATGATCTTCTTCTTTTCTTGATCTTCTAGTGAGGATTAAGAATCTAAAGCCCTTTTCTTGGACTTCACAGAAGCACTATTGCACTGAATTGTGTATGTATCCAGCCTATACAAGGTGCCCATCCTAACACCCTTAGCAAGTACCATAGAGCCTCTTATCATCTTGCATCCAATACTCAAGAAAATAACCTGCATACCCATGTCACCAAGCTTGATGACACAAAGTAGGTTTCTTGCCAAACAAGGGATATGAAGTACACCATTGATCCCCTTCACTCTACCATCATGGACTCTAATCTTAACCCTACCACATCCAATAATATTCAGGTGAGAGTTACCACCCAAATACACCTTCCACCATTAAAATTTTCATACTTTGAAAACTAATCTCTGCGAGATGTCATGTGGAAAGAATCACCTAAATCTATCAACCACACATCTTCTGATGCATGTGTTGCCAAGGCTACAACAAAAAAATCTACATCATCTTGAGAAGATTTATCAGTGTCAGAATCAGAGAAATCCTTTTTACCTTTCTTTTTCTTATCCTCTTTGCAGTCTTTTCAAAGATGACCAGGTTTGCCACATTTCCAACATTTTTCTTTGGACATTTTACTAGTAGACTTAGATCTCCCAGGAGACTTGGATATTCCCTTCTTGTCCTTTTTCTTTCTTTTCTCTATTATTCTACCATGAGCAACTAGGGCCTCCTTAGTTATTTTAGAAGATTTTCTTTGCATGTTTTCAGATAACAATGAACCAACCACATCTTCCAATTTGAAAGTGGTTGTTGTGCTTCCAATAAACATAATAAGGTGATCCCATGAGTCTAGAAAATAACATAACAAAATCATGCATTTATCGTAATCATCAATCTTATCACCAATAGAATTTAACTGAGCAATTGGCATATTAAATATATTCAAGTGATCGGCAACAAAACCTCCTTCCTCCATTCGCAAAGAATAGAACTTCTTTCTCATAAATAACTTATTTACCAAGGATTTCCCTTGATAAATATCACCAAGATTCTTCCAAAGAACAACTACAATATTCTCTTCATGAACATTTAGGAGTACATAATCAGCCAAACATAGTCTTATCAAACCCTTGGTCTTTTTATCCATCTTATCCCAATCATCTTGTGATATAGTTTGAGGTTTTGTTAAAGAAATTGCAGACCATAGATCTTTATCTACAAGCATGTCCTCCATTTTAAGTTTTCACAACTCAAAATTGTTGTCATTAAACTTATCCATCTCTACTCTTTTGGATGTGCTTGCCATATCTAACCTGCAATAAAATTATGAAAAATAACTCCTCTACAAAACTCCCACTAAAACTAGGTTAGCACAAAAAACTCATCTACCCAACAACAATAACAAAGCTGGCGAGGCTCTGATACCAATTGAAAGGAAGCCAAAGTGTGGAAACACTTCCAAATGCTAATTCTAATCTAGGAGAGATGATCCTAAAATTTATCTCACAAAATTTTAGACTATTGCGAGCTAAATAAACACATATAGAAAATGGATTATACACATAAACATATAACACTAGATATATGTGGGAAACCCTTGCAGGAAAAAACCCACCACTCCAAAGTCAGACTCAATTTTATTTTGAGCAACAAAGTTACAATACAATCTCCAGAGCCACAACTCTCCAAGAGTAATCAATTGTGATATCTAAATCCAAAATAATTTCGGCAACATAACAATGCTCTTCAAACAATTCTCTCCATCTCATAATTCTCTACAACAATGCCTTGTACTTATAAAAAATTTATACAAGAGGAAAGATTTTCTAAAGCGTCTACATTCAAAACATCTACAAATTATTCTAGAAACTTCCTTTATGCACAACTCTTGTCTTAAAAACAAAGCAAATAGAATAAATAAGAGAAAGAAATGAAACATTATGTTTTCTTCTCCAAGTCCATCCATGTGGAAGATTTTGTCTTCATTTAGCATCTTTCTAAAAAGAATAAATAAAATAGTAAATCATGATAAGGCAAAGTCACCTTATCCCTACAATTTAACATATATAAATTTTTCTTCTTATGTTTCTACTATTTTTTCAATTTCTAACTTTTATTTTAAACTCTTGTATATAGATTTTTAGATCATATATGTTTGGACATTAGCACAATTGTATATAAAATTTATCTTTTACAATTTTTTCTTTCTCTATATCTTTTGATGTCCTTGTTTATGTCTTAATATTCAATAACATATTCCTATATTTTTAAATCCATTTTTTTTTGCATGTCTATCGTCATTCTTACGTAATGCATGCTTTCTATTTGTTGAGTGGTAAATTTTAGGACTTCTTGCAATTTTTCCAATCTATATGTTGTTTCTATGGTCACCCATCCCTTTCTTCTTAATGAAGTTGATCCCATTGTTTGATTTCAAAGAAATAAATATGGAAGGTGAAAATAATAAAGGGCCTATTCATATAGACATCCAAGATGAAGAGATGGAAAGCCTCTTGAAAATGAATAGAGTACCTGAATCGTGGATTGATCAACTACTGAGAAAGTACAAATATAGAAAAACATCCGATGGTGTATCTATATATAGAGTGCCTGAATCTATAAAGAGAAGAAACCGAAAAGCTTATGATCCTTTGGTTGTGTTTCTTGGACCTTTCCATCATAAGAAAGAGCAGGGGATGACTGTAATGGATGAATACAAGCTCCAAGCAGTAGACAACACCTTGGAAAGGATCTCTGGTATGAATAGAAATGACTTAGTCACGAAGGTTGGAGAGCAAGAGAAAAAGATCGGGGATTGCTATGAAGACCAGGCCACTGAATGGGATAAAGGTATGCTTTCCTAGATAATGACCAAAGATGCATGCTTTATTCTCGAGTTCCTTCGAATGGACTTGTTAGGCCATTTTTCCAAGCATTGTAAAATTTTGTGAAGTTGGCCTCTCCCCTACAAATATGTGTCAAGTGTCCTGCCCCTGGTTGTCAGTGTTGTCACCCTAGTCTAGTCCATGTTGTGTCTGCTAATGTGCAAAACCTAGAAAGATTTGCAAATTTTAAGGTCTGCGGGAAGCATTTTTATTTTTTGTCATAGTGTCGAAAACCTACTGTGTTTTCAAAAATCCGAGTTGTTTTCAACCATTTTGGCCTGCATAAAACCTTTGTTGTTTTTGGCTTCCTGGTTTACCTTTGTGTCATGCCGAAAACGCTATGTGTTTTTGACCTTGCCTGTCTTCCTTTCTGTCGATTCTCCTTGTTCTTCTTTCTTAACCGCGCAAGTGCGATGATGTGGGGCCAGAGGGAGGAGATCAATGGTCGGCGTATGATCGTAAGGAATATTCCTTACCCATGCGATCATGCACCTGTCATTGATCTTATCTGTTCCAGCATTGCTTCCATGTGGTGGGTCAGCCTTCTTCCCTATTGGCTGTCGCATGGCCGCATGTCAGACTTTTCTGACATGTGATCATGTGACCGCCTGCCACGTGGCCATGTGGGTCCCGGTCCTTTTTCAGCTACCTGGCGGTCTTATTTGCTAAGTGTGCAGGTGCGATGGTGGTGGGACCTAATTTTTCTGAAGGTGCAGAGGGTCCTGACGTGTCGAAGATCAACAGTTGTCGCATGGATCACGTAGCCAAAAGCTAGGCTATGCACTTTTGCGACAATCGTCCTATCCTTTGTAGTGTTTGGTTTTCCAGCAGTGGTCCCGGTCGGACATGTGGCAGCCTATGGTTGGCTATCGCATCATCGTATAGCCCATTCTTTGGCTATGCGATCATGTGATAGGGCGCCACGTGTACTGGGGCCCGTTTGCGGCTGTTTGGTGGGCTCCGTGCAGTGGTGTCATGGCAGTTTCTGGTTGGACCGACTAGCGGGATGGTGGATTTGGAATGTGGGCTCGGGTGGGGGTTTCATCAGCAGTTAACAAAGGCAAGTAAACAATGGGTGGTCGCATGTTTGCATAGCCCATTTTTGGGCTATGTGATCATGCGACCGAACATAATTTTGAGGCCCATTTTTCTATGGTGAGTAGTTTGTAACTACGCAGTTGCGCGGATAAGGGCAAAATGGTTAAAGGCTTTTTTTCCCGCCAAGTGCAAAGTGGCCGTTGCTGTTTTGATTTTGATTTTCTAAGCGACGGGGGGTACCTTTGTTTGCGGAATTGAATGCAAAATTGCCCCTGTTCGGTGAGAAGTGACTAGCAAGCTTTTTGCAGTGTGGTCCAAGGTGCTTGGCGGTTGTTTGTAGAGGTAATTTTGTACCTGGTGCCGTGTGGTTTTGAGCTCGAGAAGTGTTTGCAGCTGGTGGATTTTGACTATTTTTGAGCTTGAAGTTGTGGCTCGACTCCTGTCTTGTCTGGTGTTATTTCTTGGTGGGGTTAGGTAGTTTTGAATTTTTAAAAAATGATCGCATGCTTGCATTGTAACCCTGGTATAAAGGGATTTTTATGATCATTTTGATGGTATTGGGAGTTAGATTTTTAAAACTTCTGTTGTGAGTCTTCTGCTAGTTTGAATTGTAATACCCTGTTTTGATTTTTTGGCAATTTGAAAGAAAGTTACAAGTCTAAGCTGAGTTTGCAAGTAGGTTTCCTATGGATGGATTGTATACACTTGAGGATTCTTCAAACTTAATACAGGTAGATGATTCTTCTCTCTCCTCTGTGTCATTGGAGATAGATTTTGAGTTTTCTAGCTCACTGCATGTTTATCCATGTATATGTCTTCATTTTTTAGTTCTAATCCAGGATTAGATTAAATGATGCTCTAGATGAGACATAGGTCTATCTCTTGTCTATGTGAGGATTTCATACAAGTAGTAAAGGGGATTATAGATGAGTTTATGGCTTTGAATCTCAGATATAATGCTGGTGTGTGTGTGTGATCTATCTAAGAAAATTTGCCCAATAGATGAGGCACTGGCCTTGATAAGTATTTCCTTGCTGACATGTCTTGATAGGTTGTTATGATTCAAAAAATATAAATTAAGAACCATTCCCTAGATTTTCAGCATTTGGTTGTCTGTAGTTCTACCCCATAGCAATGGAGAGTCAATGAGTGTGTGGTTAACATTCAGTACTTTCTTGCTATCCGTTTATCTGTTCTACAAGCCTAGTTCTTGGTGTATGAAGTGTATTTTATACTAGGATAGGTGCACCCACATTGGTCTTGCAGAGCCAGAAGCAGAAGAGGGCAGTCTTGTCCCTATAGTTGATCCAATTACCCTAAGACCCCATAGCAATTTTGGAGCTAACCATTCCTAAAATCCTCTGAGGGTATATTGGCAGTCTGTTAGATTATAAGCATCATTTTGGACACCAACAGGACTTGCCCAATTCTAGCCTTCTTTTCCACTCGCAGAGAGTCGATAACGTGAAAAGACGAGAGATCATAATGGACATTTTGAAGATGGAAAACCAGATTCCTCTCTGTATTCTGAAAAGGATCCTAAAATTAGAGGTGAGCGATCCTGTAGCCTTCTTAGCTGAAAGATTGTACAACAGCATGGGCAGATATTTTCGAGGCTTTCCGTTCAAGGGAAAAGAGCATAATGAAAAAGTAATCGAGGGACACATTAAGGAAGGTGCATTCCATCTATTGGATTTGTCAAGGCGGGTGATTGCAGATGTCTTGTCAAATGACCGCGTTTCTCGTTCTAGAGGGAGCCGGTGCTGGGATAGAGATATAGAAGTAGAAACAAGCATGATTCCTTCCGCAAAAAAGTTGCAAGAAGCTGGAATTAAATTGGAGCGGGGAGAAGAAGTCTGTTTTGAACGCAGATTTTTGCGAAGCAGTGTACTTTATCTTCCTCGAATCAGTATTTATGATAACACAGAAATATTCTTGAGAAATCTCATTGCTCTTGAAGAGTGTCAAAGGTGGACTGGCTCCCAAACTAAGCGACCAATTTCCCGCCACGTGCGTATGATGAATCACTTAATTGACTCCAGGGAGGATGTTGGGCTGTTTCGAGAAGCGAAAATTATCAAGAATCTTCTGGGCAGTGATAAGGAAGCAGCCAAAATGTTCAATGCCCTGTGCGTCGAAATCACGGACGACTATGAATTTAAGGATATTTTGGGAGATGTTAATAAACATTATAACAGCAAACTGAAAGTGTGGATGAGCGAGTTCCGGAAAGACTATTGTTCAACTCCATGGTATGCTATCTCCTTAGTGGCAGCCGTAATACTTCTAGTACTCACACTTTTGCAAACCATCTATACAATGGAAAGTTATTTCGAATCTTAGAAAGATAGGTAGATCTTGGTAGATATATTGCATTTGACTTTCATGTTAACTATAAGTACGGTCCATTTCCCCTCTAGGGAACTGAATTTAAAGAATGTGTGTGATTTTGTACGAAGGAAGTGTAATAGGTATATTACTACTGCATTTGTATATATATATATATATAGATCAATCAGTTTTTCATATATGTCTGATTAAGATGTGATGTATTGTGATAGGTAATATATGTTCCATTAACTTACAATTTTGAGATATATATAATATTATCATTAATTAATATTATATTTTTTTAATTGTATTGTTTGAAATTTTAAATTTAGAAAATATTTATATTTATATCATTTACAGCAATAGTAATATTTATAAGAATGATAGTATTGCTTGGAATATTTTTTAATTTAATCTTTATTGTTGATATATTTGTTCTTTATGAATTTTTTCTTCTTAGATAATGAAAAAATATTTATAAATAAGTTTGCAAATTAAGGAACATTTATATGCTACTTTAAATATTTAATTTACTTCATATTATTTTTTCTAAAACTAAAGCAAGAATGTCCATGAAAGTGAATGCTAGTGTCCTATTTAGTGCACACTTTACTCATAGAAAAAGATCATCATTCTAATCTTCACTTTACTCATAGAAAATTATTTATTTTGTCTATGTAAAAATTATATAAGATAATTTAATGGAGAATCTTATACATGTATATAATATGATGTATAAATGTACATTATGCAGTTTGAGTCTCTAGTATTGATGTAAATTAGTCATACTTTGGAGATGTTTTAGAAGTCATAATAGTAAGTGTATTTCTAATTTGAACATTAATTTTTTTTAACTTTCTTTTGTGCTTGTCATAGGTTTTTAATGAACTCAATGTTTCAATTATAAATAACTATTCATTGAATATTACCTATGTTAATTATAAGTAATTACTATTTATTTATATTAGACAAATTTTATGAGAAATCTTATACATTTTTTTATAATTTTTTTTAATGCATCCAAATTCTTATCTTCTAATGTAGATTTTAATTTTTATTGATATTTATAAAGTGTACATATGTATTAACTTTTATTAAGAAAGGTAGCAATATATTTTATACCTCCACTAACCAATTCATTTAGAGTGTTGATATAAAATTATTAAAATTATTAAAAATATACATTCTTGAGTATCTATCCTATTATTTTATTATGTGTTATTTTTTCTTCTTCTTCTTCTTTCATATAAATTTCATTATTTA
Source organism: Chamaecyparis obtusa (assembly GCA_027943335.1). Lineage (NCBI taxonomy): Eukaryota > Viridiplantae > Streptophyta > Pinopsida > Cupressales > Cupressaceae > Chamaecyparis > Chamaecyparis obtusa. The sequence continues at coordinate 101,764 of BSBK01012607.1, forward strand.
TGAAGAATATTAAGAATAAAATTGTGTCTTTAGTTGAGCATGTACTAATTGAACTCAAGGGATTATCTAAACAAAAAACAAGCATATCATCTTCATAAACATTCTTTTAAAGAAATATAAAGATGGATATATGAGAAATAAGCGGTGTGTTACAAAGAACAAATATTTTTGCCATGTAATTATTCTATGTTTGAATCATAAGTAAAATAGATGAAGGGGTGGATGGACATGCATCTTCAACAAAACATCAACATTATAACACAAAAATATATGATAAATAAAACATTAATACAACTATGCTATTTCACATATTGATTTGATTGGCTTGCATACAAATAGTTTATATTTACTTCTTTAAATATAGAGGGCTTCGGTGACATAGTGCAAGGCTGAGAGAATCCCCAAAGGAGATATCTAAGCCCCCAACTAAACAACCACATAATATAATCAAACATCAAAGAAAGATCTGATAATAAAATGAACTCTTTATTCATAAAATAACTGATTACATACAATGTATCAGGTTGTAAGGCCTTCTCGATTATGGCCAATTACAAAGAAAGTAACAGTCCTACAAGATCCCTCAAGATCCAATTCAAACCCTAACCCTAGCTATCCAAATCTGTAATAACGGGATACAACAATCTGGTAGAAACATCCAGCAAGATCTAAACTTGTGCTAGCAAGCCACCAAGAAGTCTTCTTGCTCCTAAGCCTTAGCCACTAGCTCTTCTTGCAAATTCACAACTTTTGATTCCTAACTAAATCTTTGCTCCCTTTTTCACTACTCAACAACTCTACCCAGACCTCTCCTATATACTACTTTAGCTACAAGTTGGCTGGAAGAAAGAAATAAATCCTAAACCCTATCAACTTCCAAAAATAAACAAATATTAAATGCCACATCAGTCGGCTCTCAAATAGCCTTACAATTAATTAATTCTCCATGTCAACCTTTAAATCTACCTAGGAGAATGCAACACATTCTACACACATTAAATATGGCAAGTCAGCCTATCAAATCCATAAGAACTCTAGTCGATAAGCAAAACTACCAAGCCTTAGTAAAACTACCGAACAATCTAGTCATTGTCAAGAAAGCGCATCAACCAAGCACCAAAAGGATCGTCGAGCATAGGTTCTTGCAAGAACTAGAAGTTTTTCCAAGTTCCTCCAATGACTGAGCCCTTCAGTGACCAAGCCCATCGGTCAACATTGCAATTGAGCAACAAAACACTCTAACATGTAGAATTTCCAACTACCCCATGATGCTTCCGCATCATTCAGATACAAATGGATAAACCTAGAAAACATCTATCTTAGGCCAACATTATACAATATATTTTTTAAAAAATAGCCCAATTCTAGAACATTATATTAAAATGATCATTAATCTAGTTGAAATTACATATCCCAACACCCCCCCTTTAATTTTGGCTTCCAATGCAGCTACATTTAATTTTTTCCTCTTGACTATTGTCTTCTTTTATCTCTTTCTAAGGTCCATAACCAAGTCTTTAGATCATTTTTATTTTTCGATGTCTTTCTCTCATTGTTCAACAATTTTTACAGAAGTTCTTCAAAACATAAATTTGGAACTTGTAATTTTCATCTTGCTAGACAATATTTTCTTTTGAATTGAAACATTTTTTATGCCTTTTGGAAACCTTAATTAATTTCTATAAACTTGCACGTGAAAGCTTTAATACTCTTACAAATTCTTAATCATTGTTGTAAGAGTTTGCTAGCTAGATCCATAAGTCCATCCACAATCCATTTTCATGAAACATGTCATAGAATCCTTATTGCACTCTCTATTCAAACATGTCTTTTCATAAGGACTCTTCAAACCACACAAACTACAAAGGAGTAAGTCCCAATATTTGTCCTTCATATGATCTTTCTTATTACAATGTGTATATTGCATACTTTGCATCCCTTAATATGATTTACTTGAACTTGTAATACCTATATCAATAATTCCTTTACCTTTCATATATCCATGGCCTTTATATTTTTGAATCACTATTTACTCAATAATATTCCTCATTCTATGTTCATGGCTTCCAAGTCCTTTACCTTTATATCTTATTCTTTTCATGATCTTCAAACCAATATTATTATCACAATAACTAGAAACTTAAGAAAAATTAAGAAGCCCCCTTCCCCTGTTCACAATACTGAAGCCCTAGAGGATAAAAAAAAAGCTCAAAGGGACTCTTAACAGGAGGTTTGAGAAGTTGGACAAAGAGATTGTGGAGATCAAGGATAATATGCAGGAGCTGATGAACCAATGCAGGCTAACCAATAAATTTGGCTTGAAGATTATGCACGCTTTGGTGACAACTCTTTGTCATTTGTAGGATAAGCTGGCAGGTGGCACTCTGGAAGCAAATGAGGACAACAAGGACCTCCTCCTATTCTTGCAAGAATAATGGGGTGTTTATTAGTTTTTATCACTAGTTTTTATCCCTAGGAAGAAAAGGCTTAGCCCTAGGTCCCCCTGTTTTGTGAATGGGGTGTTTATTAGTTTTTATCACTCTCTGGTTGGCCCTATGAGGATTTTTACTAATACTTTACTTAATACTGTTAGTATTAGATACTCTGGTTTAATTTGTATGATTAGTAAGGTGATTTTTGTTTTTGATAGGGGTAGGTTTAGAACTGCTGAATACTGTTATTATGTTATTGCTGCTTGACTGGTTACATTAATATGCTATTAATGTGCTACTAGTCCTCTGTTCTACAAGCTGACACCCTTTTGCTGCTTTATCTATCAAAAACTTAAGTCCTTGTACTACAAAAAACATCACATGCCAATTTCTTTTTAACTTCAGACTTTCTATTTTTTATTTCATTTTGTAATTTCCTTCTTGTATAAAGTATTCTCTTCTTCTAATTTCTTCATCTACTCCTCTAAATCACCAAGAAAATTTAGTCTTTGTTCTATTTCTTCATTACTTTTATTGATCCCATAAAAAAAACTCAACTTTTATTCTCACTTTTTATTCTTCTCTTCAAACTTGCACAATTCTTCCCTATAATCACAAGGTTCCCCTACAAGTTTACTTTTTTTTTCTATTCTTTCTCTTATCATTCTAGTCATCCATTTTCTTAATTTTATCAATTCTTCTTCTAAATCATTTTTTTTCTTTCTATACTATATCAATGCTTCTTCTAAATATTTAATTTATCTATCTAAACATCATATAATATGATTTAAAATGAGAGTCTTTTCTATGTACCTAATATGATGTATAAATAAAGATCATATAATGGAAGTCTCTAGTATTGGTGTACATTAGTTAAATTTTGGAGAAGTTTCAAAAGTCGTGATAATAAGTGTGTTTCTAATTTGACCATTAAATTTTTTAGATTTTATTTTATTTTTTATTTATCACAAAAGTTATGAAATCGATGTTTTAGTTACAAATAACTATTGATTGAATATTATTGAGCTCAATAATACATAATGTCTAATTTTATATTATACACACATTTTAAAATAAATCTTATACATTTAAAAAATAATAATTAATGCATTAAAATTCTTATATTATAATGTAAATTTTATTTCATTTGTTTTTTTTATTGATATTTATGAAGTGTACATATAGATTAAATTTTATTATGAATGGTAGAAATAGTTTTGAGGCCTTCGTTAAACAATTCATCTCACATATAGAATGTTGATGTAAAATTTTTTACTATAAAAATTATTCGTCGTTGAGTCTATATTCTATTGTTTTATTATGAGTTAAGTTTTTCCTTGTTCTTTCATATAAATTTCATAACCTAAGATGAATATTAAGATGAAAATTATGTTGAACTCAACAGATTATTTCAACAAAAGAAACACATACCATCTTCATAAAAAATCTTGTAAGGAAATATCAAGATGCTTCTACGAGAAAAATAAATTGTTTCAAAGATTAAATATTTTTTCCATCCAATCTTTCCATGTCTGAACCACAAGTAACATAAATGAAGGGGTGGGTGAAAATGAATATTCAACACAAACTCAGCATTATAACACACAAAATGTAGTGCCCACCTATAGTTTTCTTTTCATTTTTATATTGCCAATCTCCTTTGGGCCACTTTTATGTGTGCGTTGATATTTCAGTTATTATATGGTTTTGGATTTATGAAACTACATGGTGATTTTAATAAATGAATAATTATAGATGTTTTATTGATGCAGTTAGATGATAGTTATTTTATGATGATGATTTACATGTTTAAAATAATTCTTATGATTATGATTATACTTGCCCCATAATTGCATGTGTATGGTGATCATATATGCTTTTATTTTCTTGTATGATGTGTTTGATATGGTTGAGGGATAGACTCGTAGTTACCTACTTGTGGGATCCACATGATGTCATGATCCCCACCATTTCTTGTTATATATATATATATATATATATATATATATATATATATATATATATATATATATATATATATATATATATATATGTGTGTGTGTGTGTGTGTGTGTGTGTGTGTGTGTGTGTGTGTGTGTGTGTGTGTGTGTGTGTGTGTGTGTGTGTGTGTTATACAATAAGTTTGCACCCTTGTCTCAAGCTCTCGTAGTCTTGATAACCTAGTATAACATGGGAATCATCTTTAGGTTGTGGGACCTATGCTAACTGAGATGAGACCTCCAGGGTCTAGGCTGGTTCCTCTTGGATAATCACCTTAATTTTCTTCTTGACAAGAAATTTAAAACTTGAGGGAAAAAGGGATAGAAGGAATGATTAAAAGGGAAATGACTGAAAGCAAACTACCTACTAGGTGATACACCAAAAATATGGTATGAATTGCAGTATAGAAGATGGATCCAATGAGTAAACTTAGGTCTAGGAGATCACAATTCACTGAATAGGTTTGCATAAGTATTTTATAGGAGGGTCTGCAAATAAGAGAAGGTATTCAGGGAAAGAGAAAGATTCTTTCACAAATAATAACAACTCTTTAGGTTTAGACAAACAATCTATGACCTGCAAACAAACATTCACCCTTGCAACTAGGTATAGGAATGAGACAAGACTGTTAAGGGGTTATGATATACCAACAAAAGCATTTACATCAAATCATCCACAAACATACACATGAATTGCAGAAAGAAAGAAGGATGAAGAACCCTAAGATATCACTAAGAAACACATAACACTAAATTCATTAAGAGATAACTCACACAAGAAGGGATAGGGACATAAGGAATGTCACAAAAAGCCTTCAATATCTGAATTATCAATGGGGATTTACAACTTGTAGAAAACTAGAGGAAAAGAAAAATTTGCCACAGATAGTTTTTACAAAAAATTCCTCCTCAGCTCTAAAGCTCTAAAAGCATTATATACATCTCACTACATGCAAGCAAGAGAAAAATATCTAACTAGGGTTACAAAAATATCTACATAGAATAATAAAACCCTAATTCGGTTATGTCTAGTCATAATATCTCCTTTACAAATATCTGATTGATCAAAATCTATGTCTGCATGTCCACTTCATGTTTATACCTACAAAAATCCAGCCGTCATGTTCCATCTACCCTCCTGCAACTCCACTAAGTCATGAAGGCTCACAAATATGATATTTTGAGATATTTGAGTTTGAAAAGATAACCCTACAGAGGTGGTGCTAAACTTATTGCTTCAACATGACATAGTACCCTTATGAAATCAGTGGCACCGATGATCAAATCATCTATGATCAATTCCTCAACCATCCTTGTCCTAGAGCAATCAATTTTACCAACTCAAAATGTCGTGCATGGCTGAAGAGAGTGAAAACCCTTGAAAACCCTCATAGAAAATTTGAATTTAAATGCTAACGGCTAATAGAGCTTCAAATTAAAATGCAACCATCGATGCAAAATCTCCCCGACAGATGAACAGCCCAGATGTGCCCTTTAAAATAGTCTAAAAACCTTTCTGACAAGTCAACCGCCACCGCAGCAATCAGCAACCAATAGAAAATGAGCAAATCAGCATCTCTAGCAAGTCACTGGACCCACGTCCCTGAGAACACCATCGGATGACTATTGCTATACTACTGTGATAATGATCAAGCACTTTGCATCCTCGGTATAATGACAGCCATGAGATCTAATCACGTTTTACCCTCTTTAGGAACCCCTAACCCCACGGGCCCACTGACAACTACCATGTCACACATCAAACAACCAATTAAACTACACCATTTTGGATACATGTTGCAAGCTTCTGACATTGGACCCACTACTTGAGATATGGATCTAATGGTAGGCATATGATCTCATAGCCCCAAAATACTCCTTACACTTTTACGCCAGCCATAGATCCTAGCCTTTCTGAGACCCTTCTAACAACGGACCCACGATAGATCCAGTCATCACCACGTGGACCAACCAAATTTGAGCATGTCAGCATACAAGGACCCACCGAAGGAAGTTCTGACACCAACCAAGATCAGTGGTTGTCGTAAGATCGCGAGCTCTGACATAAACCCTTGCAAAGATATGCTTGTTGTTGATGCTTTGTAGATGTCAGAGCCTCCTCACCACTGAAAAGGGCCTGGCCCCACTGACAATCTTCCACCTGTACTCAACCTCAGCCAATCATAGGCTGCCAAAATGGATCCACGTTCCATCTATCTCTGACACAAGACCCATTGACAGAAGTGAGGTGATAAAGTAAGATCTATGGCTTTCACTATATCGTCATGATAAAACACATGCATCTTGAGCCCCCGCTATAACGACGATCACACAATCTGATCAAAACTTAACCCACCAAGGAAGACAGCCCCATGGGCCCCACTGATCGCTTGAAGATTCTCATCCAATGGTAGATGCATGATCGCATGTCAGGAAAGATACCTTAGTGATCATGCGACCACCGTTGATGCCTTTTGAAATAGGACCCACTGACAGAAAGGTGAGATGGAATGATGCGGATGAATTAGGAGCCACCGAATAGGATTATGTGGCTTGGACCCACTGACAGAAAGGTGAGATGGAATGACGCAGATGAATCAGGAGCTGCCAAATAGGATTATGTGGCCTGGACCCACTGACATGTCACATGTTAGAGCCTTTGTGAAGATATGAAGATCTACGATCATCATGATTTCACTGAGATAACCATACTGCATCTTAGGTTTGCGGGATGGCGAGAACTGTCAGATCTTGAGGGGATTTAAGCTTTAGGAAAATATTAAGTGCACCAAAACTTAGGAAAATTAAAGCACCAGACTTAGGAAGTATTTCGCGCATGGGGAAAATATAACTTTAAGTGGCTGCCAAAAGGTAATTAAAAATTATAACAGGCCAAAAGGGAAAAAGGCACAAACGACTAGTTTTATGAATTTCCAACTTGAAGACCAGGGAGATAGAAAACTTGAAGAGGCCAAGAAATGAAACATGAGCCCATGAAACTTTCTAGGGAGCTTGACATGGATAAAATAGAGACTCTAAGATAGGTTTTAGCAAAATTTAAATACACATGAAAATTAGGGTAACATTTTGGCAATTTCCTGCCGGATGTCAGCTTGCTAGACATAGACCAGTGAGCTTGAAACAAATCCATTGGGCATGGGGTCAAAAAAAAAAATTCTCAGAGAGGCAGGGGCCCTAACTGTGCCTAGGGCACTTCTTGAAAAACTGGAAACACTGACCTGGAAAGCAAGGAAAAGGAGAACAAGACATATATACAAGGATTTACAAAATTTATAGAGAGGGATTAACCTCAAAACATGGCTTCAGATGGAAAGCATTTACTGATATTGAAAAGGGATCACCTTCAATCATTGATAGCTGAAAAGCATTGGATCCTCTGCACTCTTTTATAACAAATGGCCCACCCCAGAAAGAATCAAACTTAGTGTGCCTGCCAAGTCTTGACTTGAACTCATCCCATTTAAGGACTACATCTCCAACTTTGAAATTCCTGACCCTAGCTCTCTTGTCGAAGTTTTCCTTTGTTTGATCCTGGTGAAATTCCATATCTTGCATTGACTTATCTCTGATCTCCTCTAGCTCCATCAATTGGGCATATCTGATTTGTAAGGGATCTCTTTCTTTAAACAAGGCATACTGAGTAGCCAAGTGCAGAGCAGACAATTCAATTGAGATAGAAAAATTGGCCTCCTTACCATACACCAACATGTATGGAGAATTATTAATGATTTTCTTTTGGGTAATTCTATCTAACCACAGGGCAGACCCGAGCTTAGTATGCCAATCCCTTTGGTTCTCTTGGAGAGTCTTCTTGATGATTCTGATCAAATTCTTATTTGTTGATTCAGCCAAGCCATTGCCTTGGGGATAATAATTGGAGCTTGTGTTCAGGTAGATGTCATTCTTAACTATCCATTCTGAGACCCTAAGGCCTGTGAATGCCAATGCATTATTTGAAATGATGGAATCAGGAGTGCTAAATCTGTGAATTATGTCATCATAAAAGTTCAAAATAGCACTCTCATTAGCCTCCTTTAAAGCAATTGCTTCTGTCCACCTAGTGAAGTAGTCAGTTGTAGCAATGATCCATTTATGACCTGCACTAGATGGAGGGTTAATCATACCAATGAAATCAATACCCCACTTCATGAAGGGCTGGTCTATTCTGATTGGTTGGAGGGGCAAGGCTGCAAGCCTCTCCTTTCCTAAAAACATAGCACACTTGATGCATTTCCTCACATAATCATGACTATCCTTAAAGATAGATGGCCAATAGTATCCAGCCCTCATGATTTTATAAGTAGTAGTCCTAGGAGAGAAATGCCCTCCAGAAGGTCCATCATGAAACTCAAATAGGACATCTACTACCTTTTCTGAATCTATGCATCTTAAAAGGACACCATTGTGATCCTTTTTGAAAAGAACCTCATTTATCAGCACAAAAGGAATATATTGTAACCTATAATACCTTATTTTTTCTGAATCTAGGCCTGCAGGACATTGTCATGTCTTTAAATAATTAATCATGTTAGGCAACCAGCTTGTTGCCTTAGTTTGCTCTTCAGTAGAATGCATAACCAAGGATGCATCTACTTGTTCTGATTGCTTTGAGCCTTCATCCTTTTCCAAATGCTCACAAAGACCTCTTCCTCTAACCAACTTAGTAGTCTGAATATCTATATCATACTCCATCACCTTGGTGATCCAGCCAACTCTTTTTTTATTTAGATCCTTGGAGAGAAAAAATTCCTTGACACTAGGATGAGTAACTTTTAAATGTACCTTGCTATGACTCAACAAATGTCTAAATTTTTTGAGGCTCTTCACCACAACAAGTACATGTTTCTCCACAAAGGAGTGCCTCTGTTCATATTCTTCTAAGCCTTTGCTAAAGAAAGCAATAGGCTGCTCCAATCCATCTGAATTTTCTTGAGTTAACATTGTAGATATGGCATCATGTCCTCCATAAGCATAAAGGATAAAATCCTTACTAAAATTTGGGTTTAGTAGGGTAGGAGTCTCTATCAAGGCCTCTTTGATAACCTAGAAATTGGCTTTTCCTTCCTTAGTTCGACTAAAAGTTGAACTCTTCTTTAGCATGGTTGTCAAAGGCTTGAGCAACTCTACGATGTTAGGCAAGAATCTCCTAAAAAAATTAATCTTTCCTATGAAAGATTGGAGACCTTTCTTGTGATGGGGTAGGGGTAGTTCTAAAATTGCTGCAATCCTCTCAGGGTCCACTATGATACCTTTCTTGGATACTACATATCCTAACAACTTTTCTTCATGAACTACAAATACACATTTCTTGGGATTAAGGGATATCCCAAATTCTCTACATCTTTAAAAAATCTACCTCAAATGCTTGATGTGATCTACTAAATGCTTTGAATAGATAGTTATGTCATCTAAGTAAACCAACACAAACTTGTACATGAGGCTCTTAAAGGCCATATCCATTGCCTTTTGAAATGTAGCACCTACATTTGACAAACCAAAGGGAATCTTTTGATATGTCATGGTTCCCCACTTGGTTTTAAATGCAGTCTTATACTGATCTTCTTCATTAACCAGGATCTGATTATATCCTAAATAGCCATCCAACAATGAGAATCTCTCAGATCCAGAGACACATTGCAAAATTTGTTCCATTGAAGACAGTGGATGGCGGTCTTTCAATGAAGCTCTGTTCAAATCCCTGAAGTCAACATATAACCCCAGCTCCCCATTCTTTTTCCTAACTGGAACAAGGTTGGAAACCCAACTAGTATGTTTGATGGGGTAGATGATACCACTCTCTATTCATTTAAGCACTTCCTTATGCATAAGCGGCTTGAGCTTGGGATTAACAGGCCTTTGTTTTTGCCTTACTGGCTTGGCATTAGGTTCCAATTCAATGGTGTGCTAAGCAAGGGAAGGATCAAAACCTTTGAGATCCTCATATTGCCAAGAAAACACATCACTGAATTCCTTGAAAGGTTGTGTGTAATCATGCTTTTCCAAACCAGTGTTTACCTTTCCAAATTGTAATCTTTTACCTGGTTCCAACTCTAGTTCAACACAATGTTCTTGTTGGACTACAAGGCCAGCTTTATTTTTCTTGACTTCATCATCCTTGTTGAAGATAGTTTCCAAAGTAACAAGACCCTTAGGCATCTTATTGGACTTGAGTTGTATTACCTAATCACCATAGTTTTGTGATAGCCTATCTTGATTATGCTTTGAAAAAACATCTTCTTCGAACAAAAACTACAGAATTTGTTCATCATTGTCAAACACCTACCAATTGACATTGTTATCAGGAATAGAGGGTCTGACAATAACCTTAATGTGCTACTGATATATTTCTTTTGAAATGCTATTGGGGATGTCAAACTAAGATACAATAGCAGCTAACCTATCTGCATTCTGATTTAATTTTCTAGGGATAGCAACAATGTTGAAAGCACAAAAATCCTCAATTGCATCGCAAACTCTATGTTTGTATGATTTCATGGTATCATTCTTGGTTTCACTTATCCCTCTTACTTGGCTGACAACTAATTCACTATCACCATATACTTTTAGGGCCTTAAGCCCTCCTTTCCTCACCCATTCTAGTCCATTGACTAGACTTTCATACTCTGCAGTATTGCTAGTGCAGGAGAAACTGAATCTAAAAGTAGTGTAGTATTTTTCTCCTTTTGGGGACACTAACATAGCACGACCACCAAAACCATGTGTACTTCTAGCTCCATCAAAATATAGCTCCCAGACTTGATTGCTTTGATCCTCTGAATCATTGTCTTCTCTGAGAAGGCTTGGCTCTATGGATCCACTTTCTTGTATTAAATAACTCCCCAAACCAAAATCCAAAACAAGACTTTCTTGGACCTCTGAAACTCTTTTATCTAAAAGAATATCAGGGATATTTTCTATCTTTGTGCTTTCTTCATTAATGGTTTGGAAGTCACTGCTATCAAATATAGGGTAGCTTACATTGATGGTATTGGATACATATGGCTCTATATGGTGTGCTGCCAATGGTTCTAATTTAATGGTGACCTTGGTACCATACCTTGTATGAAATAACATGTGTGACCAGTCAAAAGAAAGATAGCCTCCTATCTTAGCTGTAAACTCCCTTGATAAACATATAGCAAATAATGCAAGGAGATCTATGATATATATATCAAGGAGGATTGAAAAATTAGGACTAGCATGTAGGATTAGATTGGTATCCTTAGCCACACCTATAGTATTGACTAAGAATCCCTCAAGTTGGGTAACCTTCCTTTGGAAGGGTTCATATTTTAGTCCTAATTGATCAACTACTTTCTTGGGCATTACAGTGCTAGCAGCTCCACTATCTACCATATAATTATGTACCAAAGATTTTCCAATAATTAGAGATACATAAAAGGGAGGTGGCTTTGAATTACTACCTTGCATGGTATTGGCCTTATAGTTGCTACATGGAGTCTCCTTTTCTTGATCAGTGTTAACCAACACTAGCTTTGTAGATTCTTTTATAGGCTGAGGAGTTGCTACTTCATTTATGGCCTTCTTCAAAATCTCAAGCTGCCCTGGAATAGCCAAAGAATCCCACATGGACATTGTGACATTCACCTTCTTCATGTTGTCTACAATATTATAAGGTGTCACAGTGTGTACTCTTTGTTGTGCTTTTGGTATGACAGGCTTTGCCTCCTTGGGAGTCTAGACCTCTTTACTTGTAATGGCAGGGACCTCATTAGGTATGGTGGGAATAGCTTGTTGTGCTGGATCTATAGATGAAGTAGCTTGGGTGCCAGAGTCATCTCTTTCCATGTCTTGAGCTCTTCTTTTTGCTCTTGTGAACGTGACAAAAGCATCATCACTATTGAATCCATTGAAGTCTGGTTGCTCCCAATTGAAGAGAGTCATCTCATGCTCTTGTGGCTCTTGTTGAGGAATTGACCCACTGATGAAGTTTTTGATTGAGCTTGTGAGGCATTCTGAACCATCAAGTCTTGGTTCATCCATCCATTTGAACATGTGGCCTGATTGTGAGGCTGGTTACAAGGAAAGCACCATTCATTCTCCATAGCCATATTATTTTGACTAGGTACCATTTCCCTCACTGGATTTGCATAATTTAGGGGTGCAGGGTTGTATGGTTGGAATGGTCTTTCATTAAAACTTTGTCTTTGTCCTTGATAGCCTCCTTGGAAAGGTGGCCTATTTTCTTGATAAGGGTGTCCTTGATTTTGATATTGTTGATTAGGACCTTGGCCTTGTGGCTGGAAAGGTGGTCTAATTCCTTGATTTTTCTTTTTTAAATTTGTGACCTCTTTAGTTAGAGTCTGCAACAAATTTGTCATTTCTTGCACACTAGTTGCTTGACTACTCTTTATTTCTTGCAGCTCTTGAGAAAAACTAGTTGCTAGCTCTTGGCCACTAGTACTAGCCTGAGGTGCTAATATGGTGGGAATAGGGGTAAATGGGGAAACTTGGGTAGGTGCAATGGGCTGAAGACTAGGAAAGATAGGCATAGGTGGTCTTCTTTGTATCATGCCTGCCTGTATCAAACAATTTTCAGCCCTGATAGCTATGTCAAAGGCTTGGGGTAAAGAAGTACCACCCATGGACTGGATCATGATAGATATTTGACCATTCAGACTTTGTAAATAGTATTAAAAAGCATGGTCACCTGATGGCCTTACTAAGATTGGGATTCTATTCCATGTTTTAAGGAATCTACTATTGTAATCTGTCATTTGCTCTTGAGGGTCTCTCTTAATAGTTGTCAACTATTCAACTAGAGACAGGTTATCTAATTTTTCCTCAAAATGTTTACTTAATGCATCCCCTAATTCATCCCAAGAAGTAATAGAACCAACGGTTAGAGTTCTAAACCATTCTAGAGCCTTACCTTTTAGAGAGGCTGCCAGTAACTTTGTAGCCACATCTTCTTGTGTTATATTGTGAATACTGCAGATGGTAGTCACATCCCTTATGTGCTCAAAGGCTGTAGTCTACCCTTCACCTGTGAAATCAGGTAAGCTCTTCAATGCCACCAAGGGCACATCATGATGTACTGCAAAGTTTAATGGACTCCCCTGATTGAAAGGTGCAAAGGCAAAATTTCTAGCCATTGTATGAACTAGAATCTGAAGATTAACAACTATATGAGCTGTATTTGCTGCTGGATTTAAATATTCTTCTAGATCTCGGGTTAGAGATCTACCTCTTCTTCTGGAATGAAAGGGAGAAGGTCTCCTTTCTGATGTATTAGGAGGTGTAGATTGAACTCTCCTTGCAGGAGATTCTCTTTGAGTTGACCTACCTTTGTGACTTCTTTTTGAAGGCAACTCTGAAAAATTGGTGGGTTTTGAGCTTCTAGTCTCAGTCTTTCTCATAAACCTTAAACAAGGTTGGCCTAAATCTTTGAAACTAGTGGAGTCGCCAGATATACTTGGTAAAACAACCTCTAAAGGTTTGTTTTATGCAATCTACATATTAGAGATGACATAACCTTTAAGCAATAAACTTCTTTTTATGTAGTCCCACTCGGAATGCCAGAATTGTTATACACCAAGTTTGGACCCTTGTCTCAATCTCTCGTAGTCTTGATAACCTAGTATAACATGGAAATCATCTCCAGGTTGTGGGACCTATGCTAACTAAGATGAGATCTCTAGGGTCTAGGCTGGTTCCTCTTGGATAATCACCTTAATTTGCTTCTTGACAAGAAATGTAAAACTTGAGGGGAAAAGCGATAGAAGGAATGCTTAAAAGGGAAATGACTGAAAGCAAACTACCTACTAGGTGATACACCAAAAATATGGTATGAATTGTAGTATAGAAGATGGATCCAATGAGTAAACTTAGGTCTAGGAGATCATAATTCACTGAATAGGTTTGCATAAGTATTTCACAGGAGGGTTTGCAAATAAGAGAAGGTATTCAAGGAAAGAGAAAGATTATTTCACAAATAATAAAAACTCTTTAGGTTTAGACAAAAAATCTATGACCTGTAAACAAACATTCACCTCTGCAACTACGTATAGGAATGAGAGAAGACTGTTAAGGGGTTATGATATACCCACAAAAGCATTCACATCAAATCATCCACAAACATACACATGAATTGTAGAAAGAAAGAAGGATCAAGAACCCTAAGATATCACTGAGTAACATATAACATGGAATTCATTAAGAGATAGCTCACACAAGAAGGGCTAGGGACATAAGGAATGTCACAAAAGGTCTTCAATATCTAAATTATCAATGGGGATTTACAACTTGTAGAAAACTAGAGGACAAGAAAAATTTGCCACAGATAGTTTTTACAAAAAATTTCTCCTTAGCTCTAAAGCTCTAAAAACATTATATATATCTCACTGCACATAGGCAAGAGCAAAATATCTAACTAGGGTTACAATAAAATCTGCATAGAATAATAAAAACCTAATTCGGTCATGTCTGATCATAATATCTCCTTTGCAAATATCTGATCGATCAAAATCTATGTCTGCATGTCCACTTCATGTTTATACCTGGAAAAATGCATTCGTCATGATCCATCTACCCTCCTGCAACTCCACTAAGTCATGAAGGTGTTAGGCCGATTTTCTGTCATAGCAAAATCCTTGAAAATGGCCAATTTTCTCTGCAAGCTTTGTTTTTGCCTCTTGCCTTGTGTTCTCCATGTTGTCACCTTGCTTTGGTCCAAATTACACCTCCTAAATCAAAAAATCCAGAGAGATTCAAGTTCTAAGGTCCGCGGGAAGAAATTTTTAAAATCTGCCATAGTGTCAAAAACCCACAATGTTTTCAAAAGGTCATGATGTTTTTGGTCTATGTGTTTTCGACCTGCATTATTTTTGACCCTGTGCTTCTTTCTTTTATGCGCTTATCCTTTGGTGTCGAAAACTCTCTATGTTTTTGGTCTTTCTCTGTGTCGAAAATGTTGTGTTTTTGACCTTGGTCTTAACTGCGCAAGTGCAATGGGAGGTGGAGCCCAGTCCTTCAAGGTTTCTTGTCATTGATTCTCTAGATCTCTAGGTGGTTACATCTTCCCTTCAATGGTCTGGCGACTGTGTTGTCATGTTATCTCCAGATATCTGGTGGTTATCTGCTAGCATCCAACGACCCAGCAGGTGGTTTGTCACGTTTTCGCTGAATGTCTGATGGTCATGTGGTGGTCTTTGTTCTTCATGCTTCTAGCACGGTTAAAGTTCAGGGAGGATCGGTGGTTGTCATATGTTCATGTGGCAAAGATGCAAGATGTTTAGCCTTTGCACTTTTGCAACAGTCGTTGGATTTTTCTTTGTGGGCATGACAGGTGGCACGTCCTGATTGGTTGTCGCATGGCCGCATGTTAGACTTTTCTGACATGTGGTCTTGGTTCTTCATGGTTTTCAGCTGCCTAGCAATTAGTTTTCCTTTTGGTGACCTGGTGACTAGCAGTTATCTTTGGTCTCCCGATTCTGGCGGTCTAGCAGCTGGCATCCCATGACCTGGAGACTATGTTTTCATGTGGTCTCTTCATGATTGGCGGTTATTTCCTAATGTCCAACGACTAGGTTGGCAGTTAGTCGCATAGTCTCTGTATGTTTGGTGGTTGGTTTGTGGGTCCCATCTCTTTTCATTGCCTGGTGTCAGAGATTGCAGATCTATGGTCGGCGTATGATCTCAAGGAATATTCTCAACCTTTGAGATCATGTGCCATCCATTGGATTTTATTCATTGGCTGGCAGGCACTGAGGTGGCATCAGAGTTGTGGAGTTAGAGGTAGGGTCATTGTCAGTGGGGCTTGTGATGGGGATGGATCCTACAGCCAGCATAAGTTCTCATGCGATTTGTCAAAGCCATGAGATCTTACGCCATCCATTCATTTCAAAGGCTTTTGGTGTGTGGGGTCTGTGTTTGCGGTGACCAGGTGAATAGTGGTGTGACACATGTCAGGTGGACCTAGGTCTAAGGCCTGGCAGTTGTTTGCAGGGCCGAGACATTGTATTCACGGGTTGTCGCATGTTCGCATAACCCGTTTCTAGGTTATGTGATCATGCGACCAAGCATAATTTGTGAAGCTAGATTCCTGTGGTAGTGAGATTTGTGACCACACAGTTGCGCGACTAAAGACTGTGGTCAGGTTGCCGAGCCCAGGAAAGATAAAGAGATCGATGGCTGCAACTTAAAGCTGGTGAAGGTTTAATTTTTGACCACCGATGTACTGCTGGGTGCCGAGGAGGTGACTGTTGGGATTTAAATTCAAATTTTTTGAGGGGTTTGTAGCGATAGGAAGTACTAGACTTTATGGTTTCTTTGGTGGATTTTGATTGGTTTCACTAATACATTTGGGGTGAAATTTCGATGGCAATTTGTGATGGCAGGCAAATGTCACGCGGTTTTGGCTTTTTTTTTTCAAATATAGCCCGACACCGTCGCAATTGCGATGACAATACATTTGGCAACGTTGCCATTGTGACATTGTCAGGATATAAGGGCAAAAAAAAAAAGGAACATTGTCATTTGTGTTTTCAACAGTGCCGTAACCCTCCGCGAAATCACATCGGGATATAAGGGCAAAAAAAACAAGAACGTTCTCATTTGTGTTTTCAATAGCGTCGTAACCCTCTGCGAAATCACATCAGGATATAAGGGCAAAAAAAACAAGAATGTTGTCATTTGTGTTTTCAACAGCGTCGTAACCCTCCGCGAAATCACAGCTACAATTTCTGTGTACGTTGGGTTTATTTTTCTTTTGTCATTATTATGTAATCTGGTATTCAGCTGTTAGAGAGCTAAAATACCCAGAAATGAGGACATATCTGTGTTGAATTTATTGTTAGCGGCTTTGGTTATTTAGAAGTTTAATTTTATTTGTTCATCTTTCAAGCACAAACATTTTGTGGACCGTAACGTCTTCATTATTTCGGGTATGTAGTGAAACAGCCCTAACTTGCAATTGCGACGTTGTCGGGATATAAGGGCCAAAAAAAAAGGAACGTTGTCATTTGTGTTTTCAACAGCGCTGTAACCCTCCGCGAAATCACATCGGGATATAAGGGCAAAAAAAACAAGAACGTTGTCATTTGTGTTTTCAACAGCGCCGAGAGAGATTCCCTCCGCGAAATCACAGCTACAATTTCTGAGTACATTGGGTTTATTTTTCTTTTGTCATTATTATGTAATCTGGTATTCAGCTGTTAGAGAGCTAAAATACCCAGAAATGAGGACATATCTATGTTGAATTTATTGTTAGCGGCTTTGGTTATTTAGAAGTTTAATTTTATTTGTTCATCTTTCAAGCACAAACATTTTGTGGACCATAACGTCTTCATTGTTTCGGGTATGCAATGAAATAGCCCTAACTTGTGACTACCTTCATGGTACTTGTGTACATTATCATGTTGTCTTTACAGTGACTGTCCTCATTCAAGTGGCAATTACACAAGGGACAGTCACTGTGAGATGTCCTCATTTGTGACAAGGACAGTCACACTTAGGACATCTCACAGTGATATTCCCTTGTGTAATTGCCACTTGAATGTATTGCTATTGAACCACATTAATGCTTTTCTTCTTCAACAAATGAGGACAGTCACTCTAAAGACAACATGATAATGTACACAATTACCAAAAAATGATCTTGTTAATTGATGTAACACTTTGTCTTGCTCACTCCCTATCCTTCACTAGGGTCTCTTTAGGCCAATGTTTTGACTTGATAGGGTACTTAACTATCCCTACACTCTTTAGGTATCTCTACCCAAGATCCCACTCCTTCAACTAGTGCACACCAACAAGAAATACAACGAACTCTGCTCAATACCAATCCAGCTACTAGGACACTCCTAGTCTTGTCTTCACAAATTGAAACACATTCAACTAGAACTTTACTCCATGGAGAGGCTGGCCACTAGGACCTCTATTGGTTTCAATATTACTCCTTCACCTATACTTTTCATCAGTACTTCAATCCGGTTCATCAAACCATGCCAATTGCACCCAAAAATAGGCTGCTAGCAATTAGGCCTTTGTCAAGCCTTTTTTTTTATATTAAGCCACCTAAAGGTCTTAGGATTTAGATGCCCTTTATTGAGAACTCCAAGATATCTAAGGTCTTCTCCTCCTAGATTTTTTGTACACCAACTCCTACAGCCATGCCTGAAAACAAGTATTTTGACACAACTTGGACAGTCTGACTAAGAGTTTGTTTTCTTAGCAACCAAAGAAACTCACCCAATCTTCTAATTTGACTTGGGGCTTCTTTAGATGTGTGTCTACCTCTCCATGAGATTTTAGTTGAAGCAACCAATGCATTCAACTTGTTGTAATCTTCTTGTAATGATTTGTCATCCCTAACTGTGCTCAACTGACTCACCTAGGACATCATTGCAAACATAGAAAATGAGCTTCCCAGGGCCCCTCCTTCCAAACATATAGTACATGGAGTCTCCTCACCCATTCCAAGAGCCCGTACAAAATTGACAATGGAATGATGAGCTAAGACTCCATTTGTTCAACCTGCCTGGTTCAAACCAACGATAGGGTACTTAACAAAAGAATTAACAAACTAGTTGGAATGCTTCAAAACTCAAAAAAAACACAACACAGAATAACAAAACAACTTGTACTAACTTTTCCAATAGACACTATGAGCTATCTAATCCATTAATCAACTGACAACAAAGAAAAAAAAAACTCAAGAATTCACTAAAACCGTGTTACTCTACAAATCTTCTTAATTCCAAATGTTTTTCCCCCCAACCTTTTGCACAGATCGATGGAGGCCTCTTATAGTTGATCTGATGCCTAATTCAATGGTTTCATATAGTTACATAACCATCTTACTCGAAAATGCTCCCTTGCACAAATCTTGTCAATGTTGTGAATGACAACATTAACAACTTGTTACAACCTTTGGGATTTTGGTTCAAAACTTATTGTTCAAACACCATAAGACCCTAACCATGACTTAGTTATGCTATTTAGACCTCACATAGGCCACTTCTACACTTCTTTTCCCAATTTGACCCCCAAATGCTTCATTCCCACTTTTGCCACAATATTGGTAACTTGGGTACAAATTGGCACTTGCCTTCACAAAGGTCACACATGAGGACATCTCACAGTGATCGATTGTCCCTTGTGTAATTGCCACTTGAATGTATTGCTATTGAACCACATTAATGCTTTTCTTCTTCAACAAATGAGGACAGTCACTCTAAAGACAACATGATAATGTACACTCACTGTAAGGACAGTCACAAATGAGGACATCTCACAGTGACTGTCCCTTGTGTAATTGTCACTTGAATGTATTGCTATTGAACCACATTAATGCTTTTCTTCTTCAAAAAATGAGGATAGTCACTCTAAAGACAACATGATAATGTACACTCACTGTAAGGACAGTCACAAATGAGGACATCTCACAGTGACTGTCCCTTGTGTAATTGCCACTTGAATTACACAAGGGACAGTCATTGTGAGATGTCCTCATTTGTGACAAGGACAGTCACACATGAGGACATCTCACAGTGATTGTCTGTAATGTCCCCTTTTTGGCTAACTTGGAAAACAGGAACAATTACTCCACTTCTCAGACTTACTCTATCAGATACTTACAATTAAACTAAGTAATGGAGGTTACTTAAGATATCAACCGCTATTTCAGATTCAATCACAATATGTGTGCAAGATGATATTGATACCAATATGTTTAATAGCACTTTCGGATATAATGATATGAAATATGCTATGAATATGATGTTTCCTATCACTTATAGTGATAGTATAATGATGCTATGTCTAATATAAACAATATCGATATACAATCAATAAGTATTGCTTGCAGCAATGTATTTGTTGTGTCTGATATGATGATGTAATTATGCAAATGTGTAATATCGCTATGAGTGATATGTTTCTATTTTAGATTCTGAATTATATGCTTGCAACTTCAAATATTGATGTTGTTTCTGACTATCCTTTCTATCTGTGCAATCATGGTGCTGTCTCTGATCTACAATGATAAACTTGAAACCAAACTGCCAAAGGCAGATGCTCTATTGAGTATATCCAAATATGGATAAGTAAATAAAGTTCCAATGATGCCTTGAGTGACTGACGAGAATGCATTATTATATTGTCTTTAACAAATGAAGAGATGCTATGAATGAGACGTGTCTTGTTTCTTCCTCCATGTCCCTTTGTTAATCACACCTTTCCATAATCCAACAGTTCGCATAATATTATTTCATTATTTTCTGATCATAGATAACTCCCAGATTGACTCAATATCAAATCTTTTTATGAAGGTAATCTTCCCTAATTGGTAGTGCAACCAGTAGTTAACATCCACTGTGTTTGTATTAGTTTGGTCTAACTATCATTAGTATTTAGTCAATCGATATTAACTCTTGCCTTATCCCATATTGTTATGATTATATCCAATCTTTCTACTTTGATATAAGTCGATATCATTTTCTGATAATTGTCCATTTATTGGTTGATTGCTGGTAATGGAGTTTGATCTTCAAATTGACTTCCATTCCTGTTAATACTTAAGGATACATTGTACTTATTATCCGCGACTGATGCCTCATTCATCGATAGCTTGTGATATAATCACTGATGCTTTTGTGTTTCTACAAGATGTGGTTTATCTCAGACAATCGATAATCTTTCAATCCTTTAGTCGATATCCTCCTATGTGGTGTCTATTGATATAGATAGTAGAATTCAATCTAGTTTCTGTTATTGTCATGATAACATAGGAAGTGATGGTGCATATTTGCTAGTGGGTCTTCATGTTTGATATTGCTTTATCGGATATGTCATTGTCTAAACTTGTGCAATTAATGATTATTTATAATATACGAATGGTTATCCTTCTTGCTTATCAATACATCTTCTAAAACACATAGCGACCTATCCCTTATTCATATCATGTTGATCTTGACTTCATAGTATTCGGTTCATTAATCATCCTCTCATGGTATCGATGTTTAATGACTAGTGATTGTTGTATCACTTCTTCATTCCTCATCGTGATAGATAATGCAGATGTTTAACGTAGATGTATATCGATTACAGATATTCGATATTGCTTTAAACGTTATTATTATTATTATTATTATTAATGTTATTGTTATTATTAAATATTATAATTAATGATGTTAGTAATATTAATAATATTATAATAAATATTATTATAGTGATAACATATTGTTTTATATTCAGAGGTTTATTAATATTATTTATATATTAAAATTATTATATCAATAATTGATTTAATATTATTACTTAATATATTATTATAATATAATATATATAATTTATTAATAATTATTTATTATTAATTTATATTATAATTATAATCATAATTATATTACTTATTAATATTTTAATATTATTTAATTAACATATTACTTATTATGCTAACTATATATTATTATTATCTATTGATAATAATTATATATTATTGTTATATACCGTTAATAATAGATTATTATATATCATCTAATCATTTTATTATTATACTAAGTTCAATATGTCATGGCTCATGACATTGTCCCTTGTGTAATTGCCACTTGAATGTATTGCTATTGAACCACATTAATGCTTTTCTTCTTCAACAAATGAGGACAGTCACTCTAAAGACAACATGATAATGTACACTCACTGTAAGGACAGTCACAAATGAGGACATCTCACAGTGACTGTCCCTTGTGTAATTGCCGCTTGAATTACACAAGGGACAGTCATTGTGAGATGTCCTCATTTGTGACAAGGACAGTCACACATGAGGACATCTCATAGTGATTGTCCCTTGTGTAATTACCACTTGAATGTATTGCTATTGAACCACATTAATGCTTTTCTTCTTCAACAAATGAGGACAGTCACTCTAAAGACAACATGATAATGTACACTCACTATAAGGACAGTCACAAATGAGGACATCTCATAGTGACTGTCCCTTGTGTAATTGCCACTTGAATGTATTGCTATTCAGCCACATTAATGCTTTTCTTCTTCAACAAATGAGGATAGTCACTCTAAAGACAACATGATAATGTACACTCACTGTAAGTGTACATTATCATGTTGTCTTTACAGTGACTGTCCTCCTTCAAGTGGCAATTACACAAGGGACAGTCACTGTAAAGACAACATGATAATGTAGAGAAACGTTGTCATTTGTATTTTCAACAGCGCCGAGAGAGATTCCATCCGCCAAATCACAGCTACAATTTCTGAGTACGTTGGGTTTGTTTTTCTTTTGTCATTATTATGTAATCTGGTATTCAGCTGTTAGAGAGCTAAAATACCTAGAAATGAGGACATATCTATGTTGAATTTATTGTTAGCGGCTTTGGTTATTTAGAAATTTTATTTTATTTGTTCATCTTTCAAGCACAAACATTTTGTGGACCGTAACATCTTCATTGTTTCGGGTATGCAATGAAACAGCCCTAACTTGCGACTACCTTCACGGTACTTGTGTACATTATCATGTTGTCTTTACAGTGACTGTCCTCATTCAAGTGGCAATTACACAAGGGACAGTCACTGTGAGATGTCCTCATTTGTGACAAGGACAGTCACACATGAGGACATCTCATAGTGACTGTCCCTTGTGTAATTTCCACTTGAATGTATTGTTATTCAACCACATTTATGGGCCCGTTTGGAGCACGACACACAGTAGCATGTACAAAGAAGAAGTTTGGTATGCAATGGTCTTGAAACCTCCTGAGAAATTCTTGGTATGCATTTGTGTGGTGCAAAAGCTTCGTTGAAAGAGAAAAAGAAGAAAAGAATAGAAATGATTTTTTTCTTTTTATGTCATATACTATAACCGGCTACTTATAACTTGCAAAAATTATTATAACCATTTGAAATTGAAACTTGGTTTAATGTGAAACTGAGAACTACTTTATTAGAGCTTTATGTGATTTAGATTCAGACATCAAGAACATTGTTTGCCTAATATTGTGATTAATGCTTATTTATTAATATCTCATACTAACAGACAATTGATAATTGTAGGGAAAACGTCATTGGGGGTCTTTGAGGATCCACCAGAAGCCAAGGAGAAAATGTATTCAAAAGCTAAAGATGGTGTAACAGTCCTTACAATTGTTGAACCTTGCTGTGTAGATCATCTCTGATTCTCCAAGTTCAACAGTACTGTGGTATTCCTTTGGATACTTCTAATGGTAAATTTCAGACATCAAGTTCTTTTCGTATGAAACTACTACATTTGTAATCTATAGTTTTAAACTTTTAGTTTATAAATGTTCATCAGCTTTAGTTCGTATGCTGCCATTTCAAGTATGATTAATGAAGTTACCTTTATCATAGGATGAAAGTGAGCAGTTAGCATACTGGTACGGAGCTGGTAGCATTGATACGGTGACTAGGACATCGTTTAATGGTGGTATTATGTTTTCCCATGTTTAGGGCATCGGCCTTTTGAAGCATTGCCTTCATCTTTCTTAAGTCTGAGTTTTAAGTTTGTTTATCTCTCTCGGCGCTGTTGAAAATACAAATGACAACGTTCTTGTTTGTTTTTCCCTTATATCCCGATGTGATTTCACAGAGGGTTACGGCGCTATTGAAAACACAAATGAAAACACAAATCCCTTGTGTAATTGCCACTGGAAGGAGGACAGTCACTGTAAAGACAACATGATAATGTACACTTACAGTGAGTGTACATTATCATATTGTCTTTAGAGTACCTATCCTCATTTGTTGAAGAAGAAAAGCATTAATGTGGCAATCACACAAGGGACAGTCACTGTGAGATGTCCTCATTTGTGACTGTCGTTACAGTGAGTGTACATTATCATGTTGTCTTTAGAGTGACTGTCCTCATTTGTTGAAGAAGAAAAGCATTAATGTGGTTCAATAGCAATACATTCAAGTGGAAATTACACAAGGGACAATCGATCACTGTGAGATGTCCTCATGTGTGACTATCCTTGTCATAAATGAGGACATCTCACAATGACTGTCCCTTCTGTAATTGCCACTTGAATGACGACAGTCACTGTAAAGACAACATGATAATGTACACATACAATGAGTGTACATTATCATGTTGTCTTTACAGTGGCTTCCCTCATGTTGTATATTCTTCTCTGTAGATGCTACTATGTGCTAGGGAACTTCTTAGAACTATTGGTATATTCTTACAACTTGTTACACCTGGGATATTCTTCTCTGTAGATGCTATTGTGTGCCATGGTCCAAACAGGCCCATAAATGTGGTTGAATAGCAATACATTCAAGTGGAAATTACACAAGGGATAGTCACTATGAGATGCCCTCATGTGTGACTGTCCTTGTCACAAATGAGGACATCTCACAGTGACTGTCCCTTGTGTAATTGCCACTTGAAGGAAAAAAGCATTAATGTTGTTCAATAACAATGTATTCAAGCAGCAATTACACAAGGGATAATCACTCTGAGATTTCCTCATTTGTGACTATCCTTATAGTGAGTGTACATTATCATGTTTTCTTTACAGTGACTGTCCTCATTTGTTGAAGGAAAAAATCATTAATGTGGTTCAATAGTGATGCAGAGTAGTCAGCAAGAAACTTGGATCTATGTCCCAACCCACTTCAAGACACCAAAATGACTCAACCAATCAATTAGGCTCTGATTTCTATAGGTTAATGTTTAAACTCTGCAAAGTAATGAATTTTAAGGTTTCAAGGATCACACAACAACTTATGGACTGAATCCCATTCAATAACAAATTTCCTTTTAGGGACAAGTTCCCTAATTTTCTATCAAAAGAGACTTTTAAGGTTCTAGATCTTACTTCCTGCAGCAAAACTTAGAAACCCCTTAGATATCATCTAAATAACAAGAATCATGCATTGGTTGTGATCTAAACAACCCAAGACATCAAAATAACAAACTGACCTAGTGACCCTAGTAGGTCTCCCAAACCTGCTCTGCAGCCATACCTCTGCAACTTGCCAAAGGAATCTAAGAAGTTATATGTTTTTTGAGTACCCTTTTTGGATTTCTAACAGACCACCAACTCCCAGACCCTAACTCCACTCCAGCATATCAATGTCTTCATTGAGTCCGCAGACCTAATGCATGCTTTTAGGTGTGGGTTCCAAAACAAAGCATTGAAAATGGGTGTATGAAACCAAGATCAGAGTTTTGGAGTGTTCTCCTAATCCAAATAAACAAGAATGCACAAGTTTTCAAGTCCTCAATATGATGCAAGCTTCTGATTTTATTCTGATTACCATCTTCCCAGCCAAAAACATGGTAGTTTTTGATCTAGGGCTCGCTCTCAACAAATGCAGATGCAACCCCCTGCCTCAGGGCTTTTAGAATATACAAATATACATCCTTAACTCTCATTCCACCAAGGAAGAAGGAATTCCAATGGTTGAAACGTGAGTTAAGGTCTTTACATCAGTCAAACCCTGAAAATGAGGGTTTGTAAACAATGCACAGAAAATTTGAAATAACTTAGATATAAAACAAAGAGAATCAATCAAACCAACTTCCAAAGCATCTGATGTCACTATTACAACTTCCAGGAAAATTTTATCATCCAACCACCATCCGTACAGCCGTACAAAGTTCATTTTTCACCAGAAATGCACTAAAACAGGGTTATTTTTATTTTTTATGAAAGCAAAATGATTACAATACTGGTTCTTTGTCTGTCTTCGACCATTTGAAGCCTAAAATAGGCTCTCCAAATGTTGGTTCAACCATCTAGGTGGTTAGAATAGTTTATCCAACAAATGTCAACTTTGCTAAGCAACTTTTAAAGTTGCATTACAACTTTGCAAACAACTTTGCCGAGAAGGTTAAAAATGTGTTGTGAAACTTTAGGAACCTTATTAAAGTTATTTTGGACCTTCAAACTTCTTAACAACATCTAAAAGACACCTAATAAACACTTACTATGCTCATTTCATCCAAGGACTCAAAAGATGCCCAAGGTTTATAAGTCACCAAGGGGTCTTGTGTCCAACAAGTGGATGTTTATAAGGAGATAAAATCAATCCTTAATATTTATTACAAACCAAGAAAACATCTAAAACTCCTATTCTAATTTATTGTCATTCTAAAAGACTCTGATTTTTCATTCAAAAAGACTCTAATTTGTCAATCAAAAGGACCTTTCACCAGTCAATCCTTCAAAGCTCCAAGGTGAAAATCTTATGTTCCAATTGATAGGATTTGACTCCTTGGCTTCATGGTAACTTCCTTCAATCATGGTGTCTTTGGCTTGCATTAGGGATGCCCCTGCATCAAATAGCAATGCATTCAAGTGGCAATTACACAAGGGACAGTACATGCCCATTAAAGTTGGTGTTTTGTTATCCAGCATGACAATGGAGACAACATACTCTGTGTCAATTTTACTGATCAAATTTCCCTCCGCCAGGCAAAGCAACAATCTGGGTATGATAAGGTGAAATTTTGTAGTCCTTTTGGGTATGATAACAGTTCCAGTTTCCAATAAGATGGTTCATTTTTATAATCTAGCTTCAATTTCTCCTGTGAAAATCTTTTTTTCATTTTATGGGTGGTAAAATATAATTATTATGCTAGAGGTGTGTACTTATGGATGATAATGAAACAAAATGATAAGATTTAAGACTCTTGTTTTTTTTTAAAATAGCAATTTAAGTTTCCTTCTATTATAAATTACTGTTTTTCTATTTTTTAATGTATCTTTCCAGATCTTTTATATCAATTTTATTTATGAAATATAAATATATTAATAATGTTTTAGTGTTTTTAGGATTAGTTTATATCAATTCTATGTATCATCATTCATCATTCAATTGTCAGTATTATTAATTTAGACTGTGCAATTGTAGAACTACTCGAATATGGGTTGGATGGATACTCAAGCAGGGGAACCCTCCTCAAATATCTCAAGCAGTGAACTTGGAAAAATGTGTCCTGAAGGAACCCTTTCCATCAGAGAGATAAAAGTACAAACAAGTAAAAGAAGCAGGCTCTGCAAATATGTTTTTGAGAAGAAAAATGATAGATTATTCGAGTATGGTTCATGAGGTATATCTAAAAAGACATTTTTTTTCTTATTATAATAAAAGAGGAAGTTGTGAATGTCAAAGTTGAGTGAAACAAAAATTATTTTCATCAAATTTTGTTAGGCTTGCTTTTGGGAATAGTTTCTTACAATATTTCTATTAAGATTTTTATTGTGTATTTTTTAGATTAGGTTTATAAAATTATATTTCATGAGTAGTGATTCATATTAATCAATTAACGATACTTTTGGAAGGTATTTTCAATGTGTCAAATTTTGATATTTTTACAAGAATTAGATTGTGTAATTTTTTTAATTAAAGTCATTGACTCATATTTCATAAATAATAGTTCTCATGAATCCATCTCTTATAAGATTGAATAGTCTATTTAGGAAGTATTTCTGATAGTATGTCAAATTATGATATTACTATTACCATTAGATTGCATGGCTTTGAAGTCAACCTCGTTGACCCATATTCTTCTCTGTAGATGCTACTATGTGCTACGGAACTTCTTAGAACTGTTGGTATATTCTTACAACTTGTTACACCTGGGATATTCTTCTCTGTAGATGCTACTATGTGCCGCGGTCCAAACAGGCCCATAAATGTGGTTGAATAGAAATACATTCAAGTGGCAATTACACAAGGGACAGTCACTGTGAGATGTCCTCATGTGTGACTGTCCTTGTCACAAATGAGGACATCTCATAGTGATTGTCCCTTGTGTAATTGCCACTTGAATGAGGACAGTCACTGTAAAGACAACATGATAATGTACACAAGTACCATGAAGGTAGTTGCAAGTTAGGGCTGTTTCATTGCATACCCGAAACAATGAAGATGTTACGGTCCACAAAATGTTTGTGCTTGAAAGATGAACAAATAAAATTAAACTTCTAAATAACCAAAGCCGCTAACAATAAATTCAACACAGATATGTCCTCATTTCTGGGTATTTTAGCTCTGTAACAGCTGAATACCAGATTACATAACAATGACAAAAGAAAAATAAACCCAACGTACTCAGAAAATGTAGCTGTGATTTCATGGAGGGAATCTCTCTTGGCACTATTGAAAATACAAATGACAACATTTCTCTACATTATCATGTTGTCTTTACAGTGACTGTCCCTTGTGTAATTGCCACTTGAAGGAGGACAGTCACTGTAAAGACAACATGATAATGTACACTTACAGCCAGTGTACATTATCATGTTGTCTTTAGAGTGACTATCCTCATTTGTTGAAGAAGAAAAGCATTAATGTGGCTGAATAGCAATACATTCAAGTGGCAATTACACAAGGGACTGTCACTGTGAGATGTCCTCATTTGTGACTATCCTTACAGTGAGTGTACATTATCATGTTGTCTTTATAGTGACTGTCCTCATTTGTTGAAGGAAAAAAGCATTAATGTGGTTCATTAGCAATGTATTCAAGCGGCAATTACACAAGGGATAGTCACTCTAAGATTTCCTCATTTGTGACTATCCTTACAGTGAGTGTACATTATCATGTTGTCTTTACAGTGACTGTCCTCATTTGTTGAAGGAAAAAAGCATTAATGTGGTTCAATAGCAATGTATTCAAGTGGCAATTACACAAGGGATAATCACTCTGAGATTTCCTCATTTGTGACTATCCTTACAGTGAGTGTACATTATCATGTTGTCTTTACAGTGACTGTCCTCATTTGTTGAAGGAAAAAAGCATTAATGTGGTTCAATAGCAATGCATTCAAGTGGCAATTACACAAGGGACAGTACATGCCCATTAAAGTTGGTGTTTTGTTATCCAGCATGACAATGGAGACAGCATACTTTGTGTCAATTTTACTGATCAAATTTCCCTCCACCAGGCAAAGCAACAATCTGGGTATGATAAGGTAAAGTTTTTGCAACAATTTCTTGCTGCTGCTAAGGTTACCATTGTTTATGGTTTCTATTATATAGTTCTATATATATTGCTATATGGCCTTTTGTTTAGGATTAAGTAGACGAGGGAAAATATTTCTTTTGTGGATTGTAAACAAAACATTGAATTATTTCAGAGAACAGATCTAAATCTATAAGATGCTACGATGGAGCACATGACCATGTACTTGTGAATATTAGGATCCATGTTAATCAAATGACTGCTTTATGTAAATTACTTTTGAGTAAGTAAAAGGAAATACAATTTTTCAAAGTGTGCAAGGATTTTTATGATATACAGGTGTATGAAGAAATGAATCTGTGTTGTTTTGTATCAATATCAAACATCTTTGATATATTTTCATGTTTTTATAATCTATTTTGCAGATGGAAAGTTGAAATGCCAGCTATCCTAGAGTAGTCAATAAGAATATTGTGTGATGCTGGTCTTGGTATGGCCATGTTCAGTTTGGGTATGTTTTGAATTCTTCTCTATCTCTCTGATTGAGGAGTACTCGATATATGCATGTGCTTTTTTCTTCTTTGATGGTTGTGAAGCTCTGTTTGTTCTAAATAGCACCGTATTGCAATTGTATTAGTTTCATTTTTTTCTCTATTTTCATTAGTAGTTTCACCGTATTGCAATTGTATTAGTTTCATTATTTTCTCTAAATTCCAGTGCTCTTGTTTTAGGCAATAAGTTTGTTGCATTCCATGAGCCATTGGTCAAGCTTCTTCTATGAGCTTCTGATGCCTCAAAATCTAAGCAGTGCCTACGCATGCCTCGTTGTGGTTGATTATCATTCTGTACATGAATTATAATGAGTAATCAGTTTTGGGCCTTGGAATCTTGTATGTAACATGCACAGGCATTTCATGGCTAAATGAATCTATTTTAAAAGCATCAACTTTTCTTACATGATGCTGGATACATAAGTAGAACAAGCGTATATCAAATTGGAAGCAATCAGAACTCCACAATGACATATTATTTAGAGTACTCTTCAGTTTAAGTAATAATGCATATATTGACACTGTAAAGACAACATGATAATGTACACTCACTGTAAAGACAACATGATAATGTACACTCATTGTAAGGACAGTCACAAATGAGTACATCTCACAGTGACTGTCCCTAGTGTAATTGCCACTTGAATGTATTGCTATTCAGCCACATTAATGCTTTTCTTCTTCAACAAATAAGGATAGTCACTGTAAAGACAACATGATAATGTACACTCACTGTGAGTGTACATTATCATGTTGTCAATAGAGTGACTATCCTCATTTGTTGAAGAATAAAAGCATTAATGTGGCTGAATAGCAATACATTCAAGTGGCAATTACACAAGGGACAGTCACTGTGAGATGTCCCCATTTGTGACTATCCTTACAGTGAGTGTACATTATCATGTTGTCTTTACAGTGACTGTCCTCATTTGTTGAAAGAAAAAAAGCATTAATGTGGTTCATTAGCAATGTATTAAATAAATTTTTTTTTTTATCCACCCACGGGCGTCGCAATTTCGACAGGCTGCCGTCGTAATGCGATGCAGGTGCCTGTCGCAATTGCTTGGGAGGCCCGTTGCAATCACGATGGCCCTCTGAAGCCATGCGATGGGGGGGCGACGCCCATGCCGCTAAAAAATCTTAGCGACATTGCGACGGGAGGGCGTCGCAATTGCGACGGCTACCCATAGACGTCGCAATTTGCGACTAAAAAACTACGACGTCTATGGGTGTCGCTATGGCGACACATAGCCATCACAATTGCGACACATAGCCGTCGTAAAATGCCCCCAAATGTATTAGTGTTTGGTGGTGCCAGTGATTACAAGGTGGTTCAGAGGCGTGTTACTTGATTGCATGGAGACTTTTTGTGCCGTATGAAGGACTATTTTATGCTCGATAGGCTGTTTGCAGGTGGCCGTTTGTATTGGTTTCATGGCAGTTCCCAGTTTTCTATCCTAATCTCAATGTGCTCATAATTGCAGAATCTGTTTGAGATTTCTTTCTCTAGGTTCCTTGGTTTCCTGCCCCTGTAATAAATTTTGATGTATTCTCAGTTGGTTTGGTGGGTGAAAGCCTATGCCCTAGTTGTCCGTAGCTTGTTGCAACCCATTTTGGGTTTCCAAGGCATGCTAGTGGTATAAAGGGTTGAAATTTTGACTGGTTCAAGGTTCCACTCTATTTGGTTCCTGTGGGAAGTAGTGAATTCTGTCGCATTGTAGGAGGCTGAATAGAATTTCTAGAAATCTTTTGTAGGTTATTGAAGTGATAGTCTCATTTTCTGGTATAGACATGTACATGCCTCATCATACTTAATACAATTGCTTCAAGCTTTCAAGTCTCTCCTTGGTGTCAGTCATATGAGTTTTGGATTTTTTGATCCATTGCATTGGGTTGCCTCTGCATATGTTCTAGTCTTTAGTTATTGATCTAGGGTCAAGTGAAATATACTTTAGATAGGACATAGATTCAGTTTGGTTGTCTACAGAAGGATTTTATAAGTAGTGGATGGGCTGGAATAGTTGTATTTATGGCTTTGAGTCTTTGACAGTAGTTGGTTCATGTCTCTATACTTTCATTTGATGTGCTGCCCAATAGACAATGGCACTGATCAAGGATTAGTATATTCAGTTGAGTCCAATGTTTGATGGGTTTTGGCTATTTCCTGTCTTTAAATCAATTCCTTTTCCCTTTCATGTTGTTAGGATAGGTCTCTAGTTTTCTTACTCACTCCATGCAAGTAGGGCTATTGCATGAGATATTGGCTTCATTGAGGTATAGGATACCTAGGAGTTTGAGAACCATTCCACATTAATCTGTCTGCAGGCCTTTGGTTTTGTCATGAGGTGTCTTGAGTGTGCAGACAAGGCAATACCCGCCTGAGTGAATGTGGAGCTCGAAGAAGAAGGAGGATTTCTCTTTGTCCTCATCAATTGGTTTGTTTTCCTTGTCAAGCTTGAGTGCCTAACCTGAGTCTAAGCCCAACTATTTCATTCAAGCTTGGTCCTGCAAGAAAAAGAGCCAACAGAAGGCTCACAAATCTGATATTTTGAGATATTTGAGTTTGAAAAGATAACCCTGCAGAGGTGGCACTAAACTTATTGCTTCAACATGACATAGTACCCTTGTGAAATAAGTGGCACCGATGATCAAATCATCTATCATCAATTCCTCAACCATCCCTATCTTAGAGCAATCAATTTTACCAACTCAAAATGTCATGCATGGTTGAAGAGAGTGAACACCCTTGAAAACCCTTGCAGAAAATTTGAATTTGAATGCTAACGACTAATAGAGCTTCAAATTAAAATGCAACCATCAATGCAAAATCTCCCCAGTAGATGAACGGCCTAGATGTGCCCTTTAAAATATTCTAAAAACCTTTCTGACAAGTCAACCGCCATCGCGGTAGTCAGCAACCAATATAAAATGAGCAAATCAGCATCTCTGGCAAGTCACTCGACCCACATCCCTGAGAACACCATTGGACGGCTGTCGCTATACCACTGTGATAATGATCAAGCACTTTGGATCCCCAGTATAATGACAACCGCAAGATCTAACCGTGTTTTACCCTCTTTAGGAACCCCTGACCCCATGGGCCCACTGAAAACTACCACGTCGCACATCAAACAACCAATCAAACTACGCCATTTCAGATACACATTGCAACCTTTTGACATCAGACCCACTGCTTGAGATACCAATCTAACGGCAGGTGTATGATCTCATAGCCCCAGAATATTCCCTATGCTTTTATGCCAGTCGTAGATCCTATACTTTCTGAGACCCTTCTGAAAATGGACCCACGACAGATCCAGTCATCACCACGTGAACCAACCAAATTCGAGCATGTCAACATACAAGGACCCACCGGAGGAACTTCTGACACCAACCAAGATCAGTGGTTGTCGTAAGATCATGAGCTCTGACACAAACCCTTGCAAAGATACACCGGCCATCGATCCTCTACAAATGTCAGAGCCTCCTGACCATTGAAAAGGGCCCGACCCCACTGATGATCTTCCACCTATACTCAACCTCAGCCAATCACAGGCCGCCAAAATAGATCCATGTTGCATCTATCTCTGACACAGGACCCACTGACAGAAGCCAGGTGATAAAGTAAGATCTATGACTGTCGCTATACCATCATGATAAAACACATGCATCTTGAGCCCCTAGTATAACGATGATCACATAATTTGATTGAAACTTAACCCGCCAAGGAAGACGGCCCCACAGGCCCCACTGACCGGTTGAAGATTGTCATCCAATGGTAGTTGCATGATCGCATGTCAGGAAAGATACCTTGGCAATCATGCGACCACTGTTGATGCCTTTTGAAATAGGACCCACTTACAGAAAGGTGAGATGGAATGACCCGGACGAATCAGGAGCTACCGAATAGGATTATGTGGCTTGGACCCACTGATAGAAAGGTGAGATGGAACAACACAGAGCTGCCGAATAGGATTATGTGGCCTAGACCCACTGACATGTCAGAGCCTCTATGAAGATATGAAGATCTATGGTCATTGTGATTTTTCTGAGATAACCAGACTACATCTTAGGTTTGCGGGATGGCGAGAACTGGTAGATCCTGAGGTGATTTAAGCTTTAGGAAAATATTAAGTGTGCCGAGACTTAGGAAAATTAAAGGGCCAGACTTAGGAAGTATTTCGTGCATGGGGAAAATATAACTTTAAGTGGCCACCAAAAGGTAATTAAAAATTATAACAGGCCAAAAGGGAAAAAGGCAAAAATGGCTAGTTTTATGAATTTCTAACTTGCAGACCAGGGAGATAGAAAACTTGCAGAGGCCAGGAAATGAAACATGAGCCCATGAAACTTTCTGAGGAGCTTAACATAGATAAAATAGAGACTCTAAGATAGGGTTTAGCCAAATTTGAATACACGTGAAAATTAGGGTAACAGTATGTACATGTTGGTCTTGTATATAGGTATTGATGAAGGGTACTCCCCTTAATACCACAACCACATAAGAGAAATAGAGAAACAACAACAATAATAGGCAAGAACAGAAAATTGGCTTCTTATTATCTCCACAAATGTGGAATTACAAACTTTCAGAATTACAATATGCAAAGCCACATGGGCATTCCCTTACAATATTCTTTAGGAAAAAGCCTCAAATCAATACCCAGATCTACTACCCAGAACTCTTCTGAACTGCCTAAGACAATAATACAGTCTTCCTTATATAGGCAATTTTCCACCGCCTGGGAAGGTTCCAAAATTTTAGCCAATAAGGCCGACCAAACTTAGAATTATTTTATTTTACATTTTATTACGTCATAGTCGGCTCAAGATAACCTTTGAAACCCGAACAAAAATTTTGAAGAAAATTATTTTCCGCCATTTCGGGTGACCCAACTTCCGAAGACCATAAGTCATCACCAGTTGACCCGATCGGCTATTATAACCCCATTTCAAAAATGCCACGAAGCGCTCCACAGGCTTGATTGGCGCAAGCGTCTGTCACCCAAATTTTTGACCTCATCCGGGGCCTCTAAAGCCTTCAAAACTGAGTTCAAAGTTTCTGTACCCTGCTGCCAATACCGAAAATCTTCAATATCTTCCAATATACACTTGATCTGGCAATGAAACTTTACTAGCAGACTTATATGACCAAAATGAACCTCCAAGAAAGAAATCAGATCATTCTGAGCACATACAAAAATTACCAAAAATAGTAACTTTCCATAAATAGCAGCTCTGCACAAAATAGCCCTTATTGAATACAAAAATAGAAATATTTTTGGGTGATGCAAGATTGCTCTTACACCCAGGATGCTCCTGCATCAGACACCCAGGGTAATTTGAGAAGTGACCCTGTCACGACTCAGGTGTGCAGAGGAAAACCAAGACGGCTAACCTCCTCCTTTTTCAGCCATGATGAATCTTCAACAAGTCATCCTTTCCACTTGACCAGATATTCTTCATATGTCCTATTCCTTGTGCTTCTGCCAACACGACTGTCTAGTATATCTTTGATCTCCTTAGTGTCTGAACTAGTTGCTGGAATACTCCACTGTGCTGCTGTGATCTCATCTTCAACATCTCCTTCATGATACTTTGTCAGATCTGAAATGTTAAACACTGGTGAAATATTTAGCTCAGTAGGCAATTCTACCTCATACGCGTTTCCTGAATCATGTTTCTTCAGTATCCTACATGGTCCAAACTTCTTCATTTTTAGCTTGTTATATGTACCAACTGGAAACCGCTCCTTCCGCAAATGAACCATGACTTCATCACCAACCTGAAATTCCTTATACCTCCTTTTCTCATCTACCTTAGCCTTATATTGTGCATTCATCTTGGTAATATACTTCCTCACCTCCTCATGGATGTTCTTCAAGTGTTCTGCAAAATCCTCAGCTTCAGCACTACTTATTTCTCCTTTATCTATCTTCCTCAATTTAGATGCATTTCTTGGACTACTTCCATATACAATCTGGAATGGTGATTTACCAGTGCTCCTGTTGACAGAATTATTGTATGCGAATTCCACCTGTGGTAAAATCAAATCCCATCCTGTTAGCTTATCTCCAACCAAACATCTCAACAAATTTCTCAAACTCCTATTCACCACCTCTGTCTGTCCATCAGTCTGTGGATGATGTGGTGAACTAAACTTCAAATCTGTCTTCAACTTCTTCCACAATGTACGCCAGAAATATCCAAAAAACTTAGTGTCCCGATCTGAAACTATGTTCTTTGGCAAACCATGAAGTCTCACTACTTCTCTGAAAAACAATTCTGCTACATGAACAGCATCATTAGTCTTCTTGCAGGGAATAAAATGTGCCATCTTTGAAAATCTGTCAACTACCACAAAAATTGAATCGTGTCCCCGCTGTGTCCTCGGTAAACCAAGAACAAAGTCCATGCTGATATCCTCCCAAGGCTTCTCTGGTACAGGTAATGGCTGATACAACCCTATATTCTGCTTCACTCCCTTCGCCATCTAACATACTCTGCAACTCTGTACAAACTTCTTCACATCTTGCTACAACTGTGGCCAATAATAATTCTCACTAACCAAATCAAGGGTTTTGTCACGACCAAAATGTCCAGCCAATCCTCCACTATACTTCTCCTTGATGAGATTCTCCCTCATAGAACTTCTTGGAATGCACAACTGACTCCCTCTGAACAACATATCATCCTGGATGATGAAATCTAACCATTTTGTCCTGTCTAGAGTAACAGGTTCTGTACAAGCTTTCCAAGCTTCACCAAAATTAGGATCCTCTAGATACAAATTCTTGAGTTCCTTGAACCCAACCACTTCAATCTACATTTCTGTCAGTAATAGTTGCCTTCTGCTAAGAGCATTTGCAACCCTATCAGACTTTCCACTCCTGTGTTTCAAAACAAATGTATAACTCTGCAAAAACTCGACCCATTTCAAGTGCCTCTGATTCAACTTTCCTTGACTATTCAAATATTGCAAAGCTTGATGATTAGTATACAAAACAAACTCCTTAGGAAGTAGATAATGTCTCCACTTCTTTAATGCCTGAACTATAGCATAAAATTCCTGATCATAAACAAAATATTTCCTCTTGGCATCATTTAACTTCTCACTGAAATAAGCAACAGGTTTACCTTCTTGGCTCATAACAGCTCCTATTGCAGTACCACTAGCATCACAATCTACTTGAAACACCTTATTAAAATCTGGAAGTGCTAAAACAGGTTGTTCTGTAACTTTTTGTTTCAACAATTGAAAACTCTTTTCTGCCCCATTAGTCCACTTAAACTCTTTTCTATCCCCTCTCATTGTTTCAGTCAAGGGTCCACAAATACTGCTAAAATTTTTGATAAACTTTCTGTAAAAGTTAGCCAAACCATGAAAATATCTTACCTCAGTAGCACTCCTTGGAGTAGGCCATTCAAGTATAGCCTGTACCTTCTCTGGGTCCATTTTTAGACCTTCTGCTGAAACTACAAATCCCAAATACACTAACTCTTTCTTCACAAAACTGCACTTCTTCAAATTAATCAACAATTTCTCATCTCTCAACTTCTCAAACACCATACGATTATGCATCATATGTTCCTCCAATGTCTTGCTAAAAATCAAAATATCATCTAGGTAAATAATGACAAACTTACCCAGAAATTCTTTCAGAACCTCGTTCATGAGCCGCATGAAAGTGCTCGGTGCATTGGTTAGCCCAAAAGGCATGACTAACCACTCATACAGTCCTTCCTTTATCTTGAAGGCAGTCTTCCATTCATCTCCTTCTCTGATCCGAATCTGATGATATCCACTCTTCAAATCTATCTTTGAGAAATACATAGCTCCACTCAAACAGTCCATAATATCATCCATTTGTGGCAATGGAAACCTGTACTTGATTGTGATCTTGTTTATTGCCCTAGAATCTGTACACATCCTCCATTCTCCATTCTTCTTTGGTGCTAATACCGCTGGTACAGCACAGGGACTCAGACTCTCACAGATAAATCCTTTCTGTAACAGTTCATGTACTTGTCTATTCAACTCCTCACTTTCTGCAGGTGTCATTCTGTGTGCTGCCTTATTCGGCAAACTCGCTCCTGGGATCAAGTCCATCTGATGACTGATCTTCCTGACTAGTGGTAATCCATCAGGTACGTTATCAGATACAATATCCTGAAACTCATTCAACAAATCTGCAACTTCTACAGGAACATCTTCTACTTCCTCTTTACCAGCTTTTGGAATTAAAGCAAAACATACATGCTCATGCCTCATATCATCTAGGAAATTTCTTCCATCAACAAAAGTTATCCTTGCATTACCACATACCTTTTCTTCAATCTCCTTCAATGGTTTTAGCTTATGTCGCACTCCATCCTTTGTCAGGGAATAGGTATTCGCATGACCATCATGTACAGCACATCTGTCAAACTGCCATGGTCTACCCAACAACATATGACATGCATCCATAGATATGATATCACACAATACCTCATCTTGGTATCCGCCAATCTTGAACTTCACCAGGGATTGTTCATTGACCATGACCTTGTGGTCATCCTGTACCCAGGCAATCCGATATGGATGTGGGTGTTTCTGTCTCTTGAGCTTCAACTTTGTCACCATCTCTTCTGACACCAAATTTTCAGTGCTTCCACTATCAATGATCACATCACAACATTTACCTTCACACTTGCACCTAGTGCGAAACAGGCTCCTCTTTTGCTCAGATTCATTCTCACCACTCAACAGGACTCTTCTGTTAATCAACGTTTCTCCTCTTTCAGCATCTTCAGAATTTGATGATCTGGCATCTTCATCTACATGTGCAACTCTAGCCTGGCCTTCATTTCTTTTGTCTATTCTGCCTTGGCACTGAGGACATTCAAATGCCCTATGACCTTCTTCTCCATAGTGAAAACATGTTCCACGAAAGCCTCCTTTTCCAAGTCCTTGTCCTCTTCCTCTTCCTCTCTGATCTCTATTATTCTGATCCTGGAAGCGATTGGAATTATTTCCACGCTGATTCTGACTGCTACTGGCCTCATCCTTCTTTTTTAGATCTTCATTTCGGCCACCATATGACCATCCACCAGATCGTCCACCGCAACCTCTTCCGTTTTGTCTGCTCTCGAACTTCTTGTTCAACTTTTCCTCTACTTTTAGGGCAAATTGGTATGCCTCCTCAATACTGCTCATTCGAACCAAATTCAACTCCTCCTTAATGCTTGGCCTTAAACCCATTAAGGTATTGGGCAACTTTCTCCTTATCAGCTTCTGCATGGTCTGTTCTAATGAGGAGTTGATAGAACTCCTTTGTATACTCCTGAACAGATCTTCCTGCTTGCTTCAAACTTTGCATTTTCTTTAGTAGATCAAGCTCATAATCAACAGGAATGAACTGTCGCTTCAATTTATCCACCATCCGATCCCATCTTGTGATTTTATCTTTCCCTCTTCTATTTCGCTCCAATTGAATTTCTTGCCACCAGATTTTTGCATGACCTTTCAGTCTGGCCTTCGCAAATTTGACCCTATCAGGATCCTCAACATCTTCATACTCAAAATATTTCTCACATTCATTGATCCAGTCGATCAATTCCTCTGGGTTAAGATTTCTAGAAAATGTAGGAACCTCAATCTTAGGTCTTTTCCCAATCTTGGAAATCGCTCGAAAAAGTCTTTCTTCCTCCTGGTTCACAATTTCAGCTTCTCCTTCTTGATATTCTTCTTCGGCTTCATCCTCACTTTTGTCTCTGACATTAAGATTCATTCCTCTGTGAATCTCTTCTTGCAATGCTCGCACTTGTCTCTGCAGCTCTCTAACCTCAGGTGTCACAGCACCAGCTCTTCCGCCACGTTCTCTTCGTGGAGGTATTTTCACGATGCGCGCTGAAACCCTAGCCACGGTCCTGGTATAAACTACCTCACAGTCGGCGATCTAT
This sequence comes from Chamaecyparis obtusa, assembly GCA_027943335.1. Taxonomy (NCBI): domain Eukaryota; kingdom Viridiplantae; phylum Streptophyta; class Pinopsida; order Cupressales; family Cupressaceae; genus Chamaecyparis; species Chamaecyparis obtusa. Next base: position 141,622 of record BSBK01012607.1, read on the forward strand.
TTACACACTCAAGAACTCCTGCTCTGATACCACCTGATGAAGGGTGCTCCCCTTAATACCACAACCACATAAGAGAAATAGAGAAACAACAACAATAATAGGCAAGAATAGAAAATTGGCTTCTTATTATCTCCACAAATGTGGAATTACAAACTTTCAGAATTACAATATGCAAAGCCACATGGGCATTCTCTTACAATATTCTTTAGGACAAAGCCTCGAATCAATACCCAGATCTACTACCCAGAACTCTTCTGAACTGCCTAAGACAATAATACAGCCTTCCTTATATAGGCAATTTTCCACCGCCTGGGAAGGTTCCAAAATTTTAGCCAATAAGGCTGACCAAACTTAGAATTTTTTTATTTTACATTTTATTACGTCATAGTCGGCTCAAGATAACCTTTGAAACCCGAACAGAAATTTTGAAGAAAATTATTTGCCGCCATTTCGGGTGGCCCAACTTCCGAAGACCATAAGTCATCACCAGTTGACCCGATCGGCTATTATAACCCCATTTCGGAAATGCCACGAAGCGCTCCACAGGCTTGATTGGTGCAAGCACTCGTCACCCAAATTTTTGACCTCATCTAGGGCCTCTAAAGCCTTCAAAACTAAGTTCAAAGTTTCTGTACCCTGCTACCAATACCGAAAATCTTCAATATCTTCCAATATACACTTGATCTGGCAATGAAACTTTACTGGCAGACTTATATGACCAAAATGAACCTCCAAGAAAGAAATCAGATCATTCTGAGCACATACGAAAATTACCAAAAATAGTAACTTTCCATAAATAGTAGCTCTGCACAAAATAGCCCTTATTGAATACAAAAATAGAAATATTTTTGGGTGATGCAAATTGCTCTTACACCCAGGATGCTCCTGCATCAGGTATCAGGCATCGACTTCCCTGAATTGTCAAGATGAGCGTGCCCTATTGCTAGTCTCAATGGTAAAAGAGGGGATATAGTATTTAGATCCAAATCCCAACCTAAGCCATTCTATTATCCTGAAATAGTGGACATGATTCTGATATTTTTTCCCTTTCCAAACTTGGCCAAGTGACATGAGTAAATATAGTCCCTTCCTTGAGCATGGTTGTGGTTCTTTAAGTTTAGTTGATTTTTGGTTATTGATGTGATTTCTATAAATGGATAATTTATTTAGATTAATTGTGTATTTTAAATAAATTAGATTTTTTACTAGTTTTAGTTATTTAAAGGTGAGAGTATTTAATTAATTAAATTTAATTATTTTTAATTAAAAGGGTTATTGTGAAAATAGAGATACTTAATTAATAAAAAACATTAAATACATTCACTTTAGATTAAATTACTTATAAATTTAACTTTTATTAATTGAGAAATTAAATAGCATTTTGAAAATTAAAGTAGACTAAATTTTATTATTTAAATTAGAAAATTAGACTTGAGTTCAGAATTGAAATTAAGGAAAATTAGGGATTAATGAAAACAAGGCTCTTTGTATTCTCCAAGATTGATCTCAAGTCAGGATACCATCAGTTGCACATTCAGAATGCAGATATTCACAATACAACATTTCATACTCGCTATGGACATTATGAGTTCATAGTTGTTCCTTTTAGTTTGACAAATGCTCTAACTATTTCATGTGCTTAATGAATAGAGTATTCCATTCTTACCTTGACCACTTTTTCTTGTCTTCCTAGCTGACAGATTGATATAATCTAAAAATATTGAAGAACATAAGTAACATCTACGTCTTGTTTTGTAGTGTCTTCATGATAACCAGTTGTATGCTAATGTGGTGAAGTGTGACTTGTTTTAGTTAGAATTTTAGTATTTGGGGCATGTAATCTCAAGTAAGGGTATTTCAGTGGATTCTTCTAAGATTCGGGATATAGTTTATTGGCCAACCCCCACCAATATATCTGAAGTCTGCAGTTCATGGGGTTGGTAGGATACTATCGTAGGTTTGTTAAAGACTTCTCTAGAGTTAATTATCATATTACTTATCTCTAGAGGACAAGGAAGAAGTATGTCTAGATAGAGAAGTGTGAAGAGGCTTTCCAGAACCTCAAGAAGTGTCTGACCAACACACCTATTCTATCAATTCCAGATCCTATAGGAGACTTTATGGTGTGTGTTGATACTTCTTTGGAATGTATAGGAGTAGTCCTTCTGGAGGAAGGACATGTGATTTCTTATGAATCTCGCAAACTCAAGGATCAAAAATTTAATTATCCTACACATGAGCTTGAGTTGGAAGTGGTAGTCCATGCATTGGTCTAATGGAGACATTTTCTATTAGGACACCGAATTGATCTTCATGTGATCATCACAGCCTACAATATATCTTTAACTAGCCTAATCTAATTCCCAGAATAATGTGATGGATTGAGTTTATTTGTGAATATGATGTTGGGGTTAAGTACATCTAGGATAGGGAAAATTTGGTAGCTGACACCTTGAGTCGTAGGAGACAAGAGATATTAGCTTTGACTCTTGGTGTAGATTTGTTGAGTCGTATACTCTAGGAACTTCCTTCAGATACTTGGTACAAGGAAGTGAGAGTTGAGATTGAGTTAGAGATGCCTTTAGAGGGAATATTTTAAGAGTATTATTTGGATTCAAATGGTATTTTACGTTACATGAGCCGAGCATATGTACCCCCCATTAGATAATCTTTGTAATTTGATCTTATCTGTGGCTCATTGTGCACCTTACTCAATACATCCAGGGGTCCAGAAGATGCATGTAGACCTTTGATAGTTATACTATTGGTTTGGTATGAAGTGTAACATTTCAGATTTTCTGGTCATATGTTTAGTGTGTCAAAGGGTTAAGGTAGATCACCAGCATCCAGTGGGTCTTTTACACCCCAATCTCATTCCTTCGTAGAAATGGGATATCATTTTGATGGATTTCATCATGGGCTTTCCTATGACACCATGCATACATGATACCATTATGGTTACCATCAACTAGTTGACCAAGGTGGCACAATTCTCTCCTATGACAACATCCTACATAGTAGCTATTGTAGCTAAGGTCTTCATGTATGATATTGTGAGGTTACATGGTATCCCTGCAAGATTGTATCAAATAGGGATCAAGTATTCACATCTACATTTTGGACCTCTTTGCAAACATGATCTTGGAGCATAGATGAATTTTAGCTTGACATATTACCCTAAGACTGATGGTCAGACAAATCAGGTTAATCAGGTGCTTGAGGATATGCTTAGGATGTATTTCATGGATAGATAGACTCATTGGGAGGACTAGTTTTATTTGGTTGAGTGTTCCTACAATAATGGATATCATAGCTCTATTGGTATTTCACCTTTTTAGGCTTTGTATGGCCATCCCTATCATATAATATTGATTTGGGA